>JABUQX010008965.1:35000-39369 GCA_015478945.1 Trachelipus rathkii
TGAAGAATGGTAAATCTGCAGGTATAGATGAAATTACTGGTGAAATGATCAAGAACGGAGGCGAAATGGTGATTGATTGGATTTGGAAGTTGTGTAACAAAGCGTTTATGGAGGGTATAGTTCCGAGGGATTGGAGGAGACCAGTAATAGTACCCTTATATAAGGGTAAGGGGGATAAGGGTAACTAGAAATTATTTGTAGGGAAGATATATGATGGTATCTTGGTCGAAAGAGTGCGTCGAGTGACTGAAGGACTGATTGGTGAAGAACAAGGTGCATTTCCGCCCCCTCTTTGAAAAGGGCTCGGCCCGTGAGTGGTGGTTAACTGTATTAAAAAAAAAAAAAAAAAAAAAAAAAAAAAAATTAGAAGTGGTAGAGGAAATGTGGATCAAATCTTTACATTGAAACAAATGATTGAGAAAATGAGAGAAGAATAATAAATTGTTTAGGTTTTATGGATTTGCAACAGGTATATGATAGGATTAATGGAAAGCTCTATGGCAGGTGTTGGTGGTAAACTGTTGGTTGGATTCAAAAGTATGTATGACGATAGTGAAGTGTGTAAGAATAAATGGAGTCGAAAGTGATTGGTTTAATATTAATAGCGGAGTGAGGCAGGGATGTGTTATGCCTCTTTGGTTATTCAATTTGTATATGGATGGGGTTATGAAAGAATTAGAGGTGGGGGTGGCAGGGGATGGTGTTAGAATAATGGAGAATGGAAGAGAGTGGAGAATGCTCAAACTATTATATGCTGATGATTTGGTTTTATGTGCCGAATCTGAAGAGTTTGAGAGAAATGGTAGAGAGATATGGCAGGGTGTGTAAAAGGAGGAGTTTGAAAGTAAACGTAGATAAGAGCAAGGTTATGGTTGTGATTGAGGACAGTCCTCGATGTGAAGTTATTTTAGATGGTGAGCAGCTGGAACAAGTGGCCGAGTTTAAATATTTAGGATATATGTTGGATGAAAAGAGAACGGATGATGCAGAGCGTAGTAGGAAAGTTATGAATGGTAGGAAGGTGGCTGGTGCAATTAAATCGTCAATGGATGTAAAGGGACCAAGTCTTGAGTGCGCTAGGATCTTACATGAGGGTATGTTGTTACCAGTGTTAATATATAGTAGTGAGACTATGTTCTGGAATAAGAGGTGTAGACCTAAAGTACAATGTGATCAGATGGACAATCTTAGGGGTGTTTTAGGTGTGAGAAGAATTGATAAAATGAGGAATGAACGCATTAGAGAGTTACGTGGTGTGAAGAAAGGGGTAAATGAGAGAATAAATTAAAGTACGTTGAGATGGTTTGGTCATGGATGGATGATAGTCGGTTGGTTAAGCGGATGTATAGTGGTGAGAGTGCTGGGAATCCGAAGAAAAAGTGGATTGAGTCAGTAAAGGAATGCCTGGAGGAGAAAAATGCGAGTTTGGAAGAGGCGAGAAGAAAAGTGTATAATACAGGGTGCGGCAGAACCGATTGAGCAATTTTGAAGTTATAAAAATGTAATGGGAGTACATAGAGATGACATGTTATTATACTCGAGGTTGAGAGTTCTTACCATTTTTAATACTAAAGTTCTGAAAATAATGTCCTCAAGATGGCGCCCATTATTAGCAACACACTGATGGAGCCGTTCTCTGAAGTTTTGAACAGAGCGTTCACACATATAGCGTGGTATTGCGTTGACTTCTTCAACAATTCGCTCCCTTAGCTCTGGTAGGGTGTGAGGGCGACTTTTAAACACATTTTCTTTCAGATATCCCCACAGAAAGAAATCGCAAATGCTCAAATCAGGTGACCGTGCAGGCCACCCTACATCACCCCTCAGAGAGACCAGACGTCCGGGAAACATTCTTCCCAAAACAGTGAGTGAGTTTCGGGCTGTGTGAGCTGTAGCCCCATCTTGTTGGAACCACAAGTCCCCCAACCCCAAATCCTCAACAATCTCTTCCATTTTTGGATGCACGAAAGTGTTCAGCATGGTGACATAACGTTCGGAATTTACGGTCACAGTCACTCCTTCCTCCTCAAAGAAGTATGGGCCTATAACACCAAACCGTGATACGGCACACCATACCGTTAGTTTAGGGGAATGTAGTGGCCTTTCCTGGATAACTCGGGGGTTATTTAATGCCCAGTAGCGGAAATTTTGCTTATTGACAGCCCCACACAGGTGAAAATGTGCCTCGTCGCTACTGAAGAAGGCTGCCTCGGGAGGGATCTGTGCAAGCATTTGCGCACACAGATCTCGGCGGTTTACATAATCTGTTTGCTTCAATTCCTGAGCCATCATTATTTTATATGGATGGAAATGTAAATCCATATGCAGAATCCTTCTCAAACTGCGGTCGGATATTCCCAAAGCAACAGCATGCCGTCGGGCAGAACGTCGAGGCGACTGCACTACCGCTGCTCTTACTCGCTCCACATTTTCTGGTGTTCTGATGGATCTACGTCGGCCATGTGTATCTGTTCGTAGTGTACTACCAGTTGACTCTAATTGTCTAACCCAGGACCGAATTGTGTTCGCCTGAGGGACGGGATCGTTACGCGGAATGTTGAACCGTCGCCGAAAAGCTCTTTGCGTCGCGATCACAGAATTGTTGTTTTCATAAAACGCCCGCACGGCAAAGCCGCGATGCACTCCCGTCCACACCATGTTCGATACTAAAATGGGAATGTCGGCGGAAGAAAACGAGACCGCGAGCATCTGCCTCCCCCGACTCACCCCCAACAGTGAACCCCCAAAACTGCTCAAATGGTTCTGCTGCACCTTGTAGGAGTGAATGGCGGGGTTTTGTGAGTGGGTATGGTTGTGGCCCACCTGTCCCGTGAAGCTCTTGGGGAAAGAAGGTGGGTGATGATGATGATCACAATATATATATATATATATATATATATATATATATATATATATATATATATATATATATATATATATATATATATATATATATATATATATATATATATATATATAGAGAGAGTACACGCATACTCGAAGCGATGAAATTACCTCCCATTTTAATTGTGCGTCTTTCTCTCTTTCGTTCATTTCTTTACACACATCCTCCAGGCAACATATTACTAACCACCATTTATCCACATATCATATACACATGATTAAAGTACACACCCCTCTTCTAGATAACACCTTACAGACATCCCTACTACTCATATCCCTATGTGTGGGGGAGAAAGAATTGCCCACATCTTATGTCCTGCGTGTCGTAGAAGTCGACTAAGGGACGGTGGTAGTTGGGTTGGCTGCCCACTACCACCTATCTCTTGCTAGGAATGCTGATGCACGCCTCGGAGATGGCCGTGATCGCCGTAAACGGCCTTCTAATTTTCGGCGAAATTGTATGAATCGTATGGGTACATGGAATGTCAGAGGAATAAATGTTGAGGAGAAGAGGAGAGAGGTGATGGATGTATTTAGGAAGGGCAAATTTGATTTGCTCGCTGTGACTGAAACAAAGATGAAAGAGCAGTGAAAATAGAGTGGTGTGGTGTGAAATGTGTGTGCTGGTGTGGAAATGAATGAGAGAGGGAAGAAGGAGTTGCAATTTTGATGATTGACCTGGGTACAGAGCTATAGTAGATTTTGTGTGTGTGAATTACTAGAATTCTAATGGTTAAATTTAAGTTTGAAAAGGTCAAGGTATGTGTGGTTGTGACATATGGTCCATCTGAATGATGCTCTGGATGGGGTGAGTAGGAGCTTCAGATTGATAGTGTTGGGGGACCTGAATGGTTGGATAGGTGATCAAAAAGGGATGGTATAACAGGTGGTTTTGGGGTGGGAGAAAATGAGAATGGTAGGAAGGTGATTGATTTCTGAAAAGAGAGAGGTATGTGTGTAAGTAATACTCTTTAAACACAAGAGTATTTATAAGTATACTAGAGTTGGTGTAGGTAGAGATGGTATCGAAGTGAAAGTATGATTGATTTTGTGTTGGTGAAGAAGGAGATGTTGAAGTATGTGTTGGATGTTAAATCAGTGAGGGGTTTAGGAATGGGATTATCGGATCATTATATTGTTCTATGTAAAATTAAGTTGGTGGGGCTTGGATGGAGAGGAAGAGGGTGATACGAAAGGAAGTAGGTAAAATTAGGAGTGAGAAGTTAAGTAAACAAGACAATAAGGGTAAGTATGTAAGAGCGCTCCACTAGTAAATCGGTTGAATGTGAACAGGGTTGATACTGAACAAATCTGGGGGGCAAATGAAGGAAGCAATTGTTATTAGTGCAAAGGAAGTGTGTGGATGTAACTAAAGTAGAAGTAGAATGTTAACAGCGAATGGTGGAATGAAAAGGTGATGAAGAAAGCGGTTAAAGGTAAAAAAAAGAAGCGTGGTTGAATGGAC
>JABUQX010008966.1:5000-7500 GCA_015478945.1 Trachelipus rathkii
AGTGGATTGTTGTAATGTTTGCTGCAGGGGATGCTCTATTGAGAGTGATTTACTATAGAATTGACAGCCTATCATGTCAAGATGAGCTTTTATAGGGGGTGATTTTTTTCCGCTAGTAGGTTTCGGTGGATAGGGTTGGTGGGAAGACAACCCGTTATTATCCTGAGAGCTTTATTTTGTACGGTTTCTAGTTTCTGAATCTTGTACTGTGATATTGAGGGAGCCAAAGCAGTTGATGCGTAGTTCAAAAAAGGACTGAGGTATTTGTCTGAATGCTATTTTGAGGGTCTCTTTATGCTGGCCAAGTTTGTTCCAGTTAATTCTTTAATCTTATTTAATTTATGTGTGGCTCTAGAAGTAATATTGTTGATGTGGCTGACGAGTGTCATATATGTATCAAAGGTCAGGCTTAGCATGGTGGGTTGTTTATTGAGATTGTTTGTTATTTGATGGAAAAACCTCTGGGTTAATGTTTGATTCTCTTCTCTCTGGGGTAAGTAATGTAATAGAGGTTGTGAGGTGATGCAGCCATTCTGTTTGTGGTTAGTCACTGTTATTGCTAGTTTATACATTGTTACAGTTCTCTACATTCTGTATTTATTAAAGAGTTATGAGCTGTGATTGTTAGGTCGTTTGCACGGCTATTAATTTTTATGGAAGGGGATGTGGAATGTAATAGATTATGCATAAAAAGATTAAAGAATGTTAGTGAAAGGATGGCTCCCTGAGGGACTCTTATATAAATTGTATGTACGGGAGAAGTGGCTTCCTTCTATAACTGTAGCTGTAAAACCGGACTGGAAATTTGCTATTTATTTCTGTCTATGATGGTTATATCTGTGTTTAGTACTTTATCTATTAAAATCTGACGGGTGACTGTATCAAACGTCTCGTTAATGTCTATTGCTACCAGGAGGGTGAGAAAATGGTGGAGGAGTTTGCTTAAAACCATTAAGGATGTGTTCTTTAAGATCGATTAAGAGAGTGGTAGTGGAGTGTTTCTGTCTAAATTCATGTTGTGAGTTTGATAAAGAGATGAAGAGAGATATTCTAGTTAGAATTAATCTATATAAAAATTTGGAAATTGAAGAGGGCAATGATATAGGTCTATACGAGGCTGGGCTGTTAGGTATTTTGCTTGGCTTTAGTATAGGAATTATATGTGCGTGTTTCAGAGTGGTGGGAGATTGTTAGTTTGCCATTCAATGTGTAATATTTGAGCTTTGGTTCCCAAATGTTTGAGATGAATATTGAATATTTGGTCTGGTCCGATTGCTTGTGAGGTTTTAAGGGTTTTGATAGTGCTGAGTACTTAAAGATGGCCTTCTTGGTCGGTTTTTAACTTTATAAGTCGTTTAATGGTTTGTCTATTGTTAGGAATTGTTGGTGTATTGTTGATTTTTGAATAGTTTTGCATAATAATGTTGCATTGGATTTTTGGGTTGGGAACTTTATTGTTTGGTTTACAGATAGCTTCGTGGGTTGAAAAGGGTTGAGTGTGTGAAGTATGAACTTTTTTTATTGTGCGGAGTATTTTTGTTGTGTTGGTATTATGGTTTAGTGTTTGGGAGTATTGTACCCAATTATTTTTCTTGTTTAAGTTACTTGGATTTATTTATTTTATTGTTAAGGTGAGTGATTTGGTTTAATTAGTTGAAATATGGTTGTCTATTCTGTCTGAGGGATTTTTTCTTTTCTTTTAGGGTGTTTATTTTAGGTAAGATGCTGGGGGTTAATTTGGGGGAATAATTTATAGAAATTACTAAAATCATCTTACCAAAATTGATAACTTTAATCGCCGGGTATGAGAGTGAGCAAAGTCCGAGATAACATCTTCAGTTTTTATATCAATATTTCGATGTTTGTATTGGAGGGCAAGTCCAGTAAGTCTTTCATCTTCATTTTATGTTCTGAACTTCATCTTATTAGCATTCTGTAGGAAAAATTTAGTACGCTTCGGGATAAAAAATAATAAAAAAAGAAGCTTGACATCTTAAAGTTTAAAAGTATGCGGTGATTTCTGAAGGCAGCGTCGATGATGCTAGTTGCACGAGAACAATATATATATATATATATATATATATATATATATATATATATATATATAGATTATATATATTATATATATATATATATATTATTATATTATATATATATTTATATTATATATATTATATATATATATTTATTTATAAATTATATATATATATATATATATATATATATATATATATATATATATATATATATATATATATATATATATATACTATATATATTATATATATATATATAATATATATATATATATATATATATATATATATATATAATATATATATATATATATATATATTATATATATTTTGAGTGTGTGTAAGTACTATATATATATAAAAAATATACATAAAAGTTTTCCGACACTGACGTTCCTTCATATATGTGGGCTTGCAATACATCATCAGTTTCACAGCTATAAAAGAGAAGCTCATATACTTCA
>JABUQX010008966.1:27500-30000 GCA_015478945.1 Trachelipus rathkii
GGTACTATATGGGTGTGAAACATGGGGGTTGAATGCTAGGTCCAAGAAGAAGTTGGAGGTGTTTGAGATGAAAGGGTTGAGAGCGGTATGTGGGGTTAGTAAAAGAGAGAGGATTAGGAATAGGGTGATAAGAGAGAGATGTGATTGGAAGAATGGTTTGGTGAGAAGAGCGGAGAAGGGAATGTTAAGATGGTTTGGACATCTGGAGAGAATGGGGGAGCAGAGGGTGGTTAGGAGAGTTTGGGAGGCGGAGGGGATAGGAAGGAGAGGAAGGGGGAGACCAAGAAGAAGGTGGATGGATGGAATAAAGGAAATGCTGGAAGAGAGAGGGATGAGGGTGGAGTGGAGGAAGGTAGGGTGTTGGCGAGAGATAGAATGGAATGGAGGAGGTGGGTGAGGGCGAGATGAAGGAAAATATGAATTAGGGAAGCTGCACGTACCACTACCCCGCTTAAGCGGGAATAAGTGTTTGTAAAATAATAATATAGCAGCAACCCTTATATATATGTAATATAACTATATATATATATATATATATATATATATATATATATATATATATATATATATAGTTATCAAGTATTTATTTATATAGTTAACAAGTTGCAGTTGCTAATAACATATATATATACATATTCTTTCAACAACACTTCACCTTCCTCTTTACCTTTAGAATTGGGGAGTGGGTGCTGTACAAGCATCGGAAAAGAAAAGCAGTAGGAAACATGACAAGTCGAAAAGAAAGCCCAACCTTACCGCCCCCCTCTGTACCATTAATTAGTGAGAGCTCGTGCAGTCAGAAAAATCCACCCTAGAGCATCATGGGGTTGCGACGGACCTCTTCTTAGATAGTATCGTCAGTAAGTTATCCCTGGCTGGGTGATACCGGCTTATACTGCCACAGGCACTTGGCCTGCCTATCATTACCTTTATTCTCACTTTGCACCAAGCGCCATTTCTCTCCTTCAGACATTCATTCACCGACTCAATCCACTTTCTCCTTCGGTATCCCAGCCGGTCGGTTCCCAACACTCTCACCGCCATCCCTTAATAACTGACTTTCTCATTCATCCTTTCCACATGACAAAACCATCTCAACATACTTTCATTTATTCTCTCATTTACCACCACACCACTCTCTAATACGTTCATTCCTCACTTTATTAATTCTTTTCACACCTAGCATACCCCTAAGATTGTCCATCTGAACACATTGAACTTTAGATCTATACTTCTTATTCCAGACCATAGTCTCACTACCATACAATAACGCACAGGTATTTCTTCCCTCATGTAAGATCTAAGCCTCAAGACTTGAGTCCCTTTACATTCTGCGATTTAATTGCACCCAGCCACCTTCCACTGCCGCATTCTAACTTTCCTACTACACTCTGCATCATCCGTTCCCTTCTCATCCAACACATACCCTAAATATTTAAACTCAGACACTTGCTCCAGCTGCTCATCATCTAACATAACTTCACACTGAGACTGTCCTCACTCACAACCATAACCTTACTCTTATCTACGTTTATCTTTCAAACCCCTCCTTTTACATACCCTTGCTGCCAAATCTCTCACCAATCCTCTCAAACTCTCTTCAGACTCGCCACACAGAACCAAATCATCCATATAATAAGTAGGGCACCTCCACTCTCTCATTCTCTATCATTCTAACACCATTTCCTGCCATCCCAACCTAATTCTTTCATAAACCCCATCCATATACACATTGAATAGCCAAGGAGACATAACACAACCCTTCACTCCGCTATTAATTCTAAACCAATCACCATTGACTCATTTATTTACACACACTACTATGTCGTCATACATACTTTTGATTCCATTCCGAAGCCTACCACCAACACCATATGTCACTAACACCTGCCATAGAGCTTCCCTATTAACTCTCTCTATCTACATACGCCTGTTGTAAGCCTAAATATCTTCTTCTCCCTCATTTTTCTCAATCATTTGTTTCAATGTAAATTTGATCCACACATCCTCTACTACTAACACACCTTGTTCTTCACAATCAGTCCTTCAGTCACTCGGCTCACTCTTTCGACCAAAATACCAACATATTTCTTCCACTATAACACTCAATAAACTTATTCCCCTAACAATTTCTACGGATTCGCCTACTCCCATACCCGCCCATACAGGGGTACTATTACCCGCTCTCCTCAATCGCAGGAACGCCACCTGCCCTCCACTTAAACGCTTTATTACTACCTTTTAAATGTCGTGCAATCTCGCCTCTCCGCTCTTGGTCATTTCACTAGTAATTTTATCTATCCCTGACCTTCCCTGACTTTCCAGAAAGTGTGAACCCTGCTCCTCCTTACTAATAACCTCATCCCCAAAATACCTATTCCTTCTTGCACCATCAAAACCACACACATTCACTAACACCTCATCATTACTGTTAATATTGTGCAGATTTTCGAAGTGTTCTTTCCACACTCCTCACATCCATTTCATCAGTTACAAAAGC
>JABUQX010008967.1:0-15000 GCA_015478945.1 Trachelipus rathkii
TCTCGCTACCCGATAAATGACCTCCAGAACGTCGTTTGGAATGGGTTTGATACCTGAAGATAAAACACATTTATAGTAGTAAAAGGATAAATAGAAATTATGAAGAAAAATATTGAAGATGCCGAAAAAGTGAGAATGAAACCAATTTAAGGAAGAAATTTATTTAGATAAATTTGATTGCACTGAAAGAATAAAAGTTGTCTTATATCAGAACTAATACAAATGATAAAACTGAAGATTGTGAAATAAATTAATTAAAAGTTGTAAAGAGATTGAAAGGACTGATAACTAAAACGGGAAAAATCTAATTTGATGAACTGAGAAGAAGGAAAAGAAAAAAAAACTGAAGGGAAGTGCATAGAAATATGAACACAGGAATAATTCTAAACTAAACTTCCTCTCGTAAAATGTTATGAAGATTGTATTTGTTTTCTTAAACAAGCCAACTTTCCTTTACCATTGATCAGAATAACTAGATTAAATATATAACAACACGAGATTTAAAAAAAATAGTACGCTTTGTCATTTATTTTTTATTAAAAAAATAAATATTTCTTAATGGCATTCTCCTTAAAAAAAAAACAATTCTTTACTATATACAGTATATCAACATTAACATACTCCAATAAAGATTATCTGCCTAATAATATCATCCCAAATATAGCATCTGAAATAAATCAACATATTAACTGTACTATCTTATTCTATACAAGAACTTTAAATAATAGAACCTTATAAGAGGAACGTACCGTTAGTAAAGCCGACAGAGAGTTTCTCCCTGAGCAGCATAACTTGCTTCATTTCTTCTTTATACAAAAGAATACCTTTATTTTTCGCCCAATTTTCAACTGATGCCTTTTCGGGTTTGTACCTTCTCATTGTAAATTGGAAGAGCAAGTTGCGGAACTCTTCTTTAACTTGATCACACGAATAGCTTTAATAATATATATATATATATATATATATATATATTATATATATATATATATATAATATATATTATATATATATATATATATATATATATATATTATATATATATTATATATATATATATAGATTGAGACATATTTTCCACCTACTACTACCACTCTCCTAACCGATCTAACACAACACACCTTTACTGGTTTCAATCAAACTCCTCCCCCTTATTGCACTCTCCTGATAGCAAGGCATTATATACAATCCCCCGTCACATTTTAATAGTCAAAGTACTAAACACAGATATAACCATAAAAGACAAAAAAAAAAAAAAAAAAAAAAGAATAATTTTCTCTCCGACCGTAATGCTCGAGTCATATATATAAGGATGCCACTTACTCCTGTACATACAAATTATATAACAGTCTCCCAATGATCCATCCTTTCACCCACACTCTTTAACCTTATGCATAATCTACCACATCCCACAATCCCTTCTATAAAAATTAATATCGATCAAATGATCTAATAATCACAACTCAAACTTTCTATAACTAAACAAGATTTTAACAACTACAACAATATATGAACCAACTAGAACAGCGGTTAAAAACAAACAGAATGACTGCATCGCCTCAAAAATCCCCTAGGCCTATTACATTACTTACCCCAAACAAAAGAAAATCAAACATTCACACAGCAGTTTTTCTATCAAACAATAGACTTCCTTTTAACAAACAACCCACTATTCTATGTTTGACATTTGATATGTATACGACATTCACCCTCCCCCCCCCCACAAAAACAATATTACTTCTAGAGCCCCACATAAATTAAATGCGCTGAAAGCATTAGCTGGAACAAACTCTATCAACATAAAATGACCCTCATAATAGTATACAGACAATACATCAGTCTCGTTATAAACTAAACAACATCAGCTTGGGCGCCCACAATATCACAATCCAATATTCAGAAACCGTACAAAATAAAGGTATCAGAATAATAACGAGTTGACTTTCAACTACACCTATCTATCACCTACTAACAGAAACGAAAATCATCCCTAATAAATCCCATCTTTACATGATAGGCAGTCAATTTCATAGTAAATTACTCTCAATAGATAAACCCCCTGCACCAATAAAGAAAAAAACAATCACATTATTGAAAATCATTACATATCGAACACATTCATACTCAGTTAACCCATAGAACGATTTCCGTATATCCAAATAACACGATGCTCCAAGCAACTCCACCATAAATATTCCAAACAGAACAAACTTTGGACCACCAATCACGAGTAATGCTGGCCAGTCTCGGCTCTGGGTATACCATCTTTCCCTTCAAGGATACAAGTTAAAAATTCATAATACACCCACTCATTACTGTCAAAGATTTTCCTCCCAGACAAACGACGACGCAAAACATCTCTTACTAGACTGCCCTGATTTAATGAACATTAGACGCAACTTTGATACACTCACTCTAACAGATCTCTGGGCCCGGCCTACAATGGTGGCGAAATATCTCGAGATCGTCCTCTTCTCATTCATAGGAGGGGAGTGGGGTCAACAGAGTAAATGTGTATATATATATATATATATATATCATATATTATAATATATAAATGAGATATATATCAATATAATTAAATATCTTATATATATATAATTACGTATATATCATATTAATATATATATATATAGTTATATATCTATATATATATAATATATTAATATCTAATATATTTATATGAAGGGCCATGGAATAAATTAGAATAAATGAAAGTATGGGCCGGCATGACTCAACAACAAAGTGAGATTCTACGGTAGGCACACGCTGGATCTGTGAAGCATGTGTTTGGGTCACGTTCCTGGTGGATAGAGGCACATCCTGCCTTCACAAATATCTAATGTTTGTATGACTATTCGCGGTTGGTACTAGTTGAGCGGATGTGGAGTGTGTTTGGAACCGACCCGCGCTGGGAGATCCGAAGAAAAAGTGGAATTTTGAGTCGGTAAGACGAATGGTGAAGGAAGAAAGGGGAGTGGCAGAGAAACGCAAACGGGATCAACGCTGCCGCCGGGTGGGGTGTATGTGTGGCACTGGCCGTCCCGGGCGGCTCAGCGAGGTCGCGGGAGTGGGTACGCGGACCTCCAACAACAGCCAGCTAATCGTTCGAGAACCAAATAAAATAAACAACTGACGGAGAGTTAGATGTTAAAGAAACACCGCAGCTGGGTCGACTTAGATGCGGTGCGAAAAAAAATGACTTTCATAGAAGACTTTATTGTATATTATGACTATATATATAAGTATAGTTATTATATATATATAACTACGTAATATGATATATTACATATATATATACTATAGTAGTATCTATATATATACACTCTTTATCTGTTGAACCCCACTCCCCTCCTCTAATTGAAGGAAGAGGAGACATCTCGATAGATAATTCGCACCATTGTTGGACGGCCCAGAGACTGTTAGTAGGAAGTGTATCCAAAGTTGCGGCTAATGTTCAATTAATATCAGGGCAGTCTAGTTAAGAGATGTTTAGTGTGGTCATTTGTTTGAGAGGGGAAAAATCTTTGACATTGATGTTGGGTTATTATGTAATAATTTTTAACTTGTATCTTAAGGAAGATGCTATACCAATGGCGAGATCTGGCCAAGCATTACTTGATTTAGTGCGTCCAAGTTTTTTCTGTTTTGGAATTTATTTGAGAGTGCTTGGAGCATGTGTTATTTTGGATAAGAATATACGTAATCGTTCTAGGGTTAACTGAATTGTAAATGTGTCGAGTATTGATATTTCAATTATGTGTATTGTTATTTTCTTTATTGGGTGGATTTTCGATATTGTTAAGTAATTTTACTATGAAATATGCTATATGTAAAGATGGGATTTTATTAGGGATGAATTTCGTTTTCTGTGTTAGTAGGTGAATAGATAGAGGTAGTTGAAGGTCATAAGTTATTTCCGTTAATTTATTCTTACCTTTACTGTTTCTACTTTCTGAATATTGGATTGTGATATGTGGTCGTCCAAGCTGAGTTGTTTATTTATGAACGAGACTGATGTTTGTCTGAGTTATACTATTATGAGGGGTCATTTATGTTGATAGAGGTTTGTTCCAGCTAATGCTTTCAGGCATTTAATTTATGTGGTGGCTCTTAGATAAGTAAGATGCTTCAGTGGAGGGCGGATGGAGAGGTGAACAGATTATCTACCAATTAGTTCAATGAACGTACATTAAAAGATAGTCTATTTATTGATATAGAAAAATGCTGTGTGAATGTGATTTTCTTATTGTTTGGTGGTAATCAATGTAATAGGCTAGGGATTTTTGATAGGCGATGCAGTTCATTTTCTGTTTGTTATTAAGCCGCTTTTCTAATTGGTTCGATTATGTTGTTTGATAGTTCTCTGCTGGCTGTAATTCGTGATAGAAAGTTTTGAGTTGTGGATTATATTAATCATATACTGATATAATTTATAGAAGGTAAGTTTGTGGGTGATGGTAGATTTTGCATAAGGTAATAGAGTTGGGTGTAAGTATGTTCATGGTGACTTTTATATAATTGTATGTACAGTGAGTAAAGGCATCTTTATTATATATGACTCACAATACCTCAGGTCGAGAAGAGAAAAATTATTACTTTTTTTTTTTTTTTTTTTTTGTCTTATATGTATATCTGTTTTTTATGATTGACCTAAAAATGTGAAACGGTGGGATGTATATAATCCTTGCTATCACAGTAGGTTGCCAAAAGGAGAGTTTGATTGAAACCAGTAAAAGGTGTGTTGTGTTTAGAAGCGGTTAGTGAGAATGTGTAGTTAGAATGTTTTGTCCTAAATCAACTTTAATATATAATAATATATAATATAATATATATATATATATAATATATATTTATATATACTTAATATTAATATTAATATATATATAAATATAGATATAATATATATATTTAAGGATATATATATATTATAAAGCTATTCGTGTTGTTCAAGTTAAAAGAGAGGTTCCGCAATACTTGCATCTTCCAATACTAATGAAGAACGTCAACCCGAAAGGCATCAGTTTCTGAAAAATTGGGCAGAGAAAATAAGTTATTCTTTGTATAAGAAGAAAGTAAAGAAGCAAGTTAGTGCTCAGCGAAAACTCTTGTCGGCTTTTAATAACCGTACGTCCTTTATAAAGAGTTTCTATTATTTTAAAGTTCTTGTTATAGAATAAGATAGTACAGTTAATGTTTGATTATTTCAGATGCTATATTTGGGATGATATTATTAGGCAGATAATCTTTATTGTTGTGTTCATCCTGGAAATTTTTCCACAAAAGTCAAGAATTGTTTTTTTTTGTTAGGAGATTGCTTTAATAAGAAATTTAAATATTTTTAATATAAAAAATAATGACAAGTACGTACTATTTTTATTATAATCTCGTGTTGTTATATATTTAATCTAGTTATTCTGATCAATGGTAAAGGAAAGTTGGCTTGTTTAAGAAAACAAATACAATCTTCATAACATTTTACGAGAGGGAAGTTTAGTTCTAAATTTTCCGTTGTGTTCAATTTCTATCACCCTTCGTGTTTTCTTTTCCTTCTTCTCAGATTCTTCAATATTAGATTTTTTAGACTATTTCATCACAGTCTCTTTCATCTCTTACAACTTTTAATTATTATTCACAATCTTCAGTTTTAATCAGTTGTTATAATTTTTAAAATCTATCGCTTACTTTTCAGTTTTTTGCAATATTTTCAAATTATCTAAATAATGCTTCTCTAAATATGTTCTTTAATCATATTTTCGCACTTCCAATATTTTTCTCAAATTCTGATTTATCCTAATTACTACATAAATGTGTTTTAATCTTTCAAGTATCAACCCATTTCCTAAACAGACGTTATTGTGATTCATTTATGAGGTTAGCGAGGAGAAAAAGTTGAGAACTCTTTCAAAGCACCGACAAATCATTTCATGGGAAGAGTACGAAGAAAAGATGAAAACTGTAGTTTTATTATTAGGCGTCCAAATAAAGAAAATTTATCAAGCGTGAAAACCACTCACTAGTAGTAAGAAGGATAGTTACTATATATAACTGTCTATTGAAATATTATTAATTTTAGTTCTTGATGTTTTTTTTTTTTTTTTAACTCATTAGAGCTTGTCATATTTTTTGCTTTTTAAGAGTTAAGTACCTTTATTTAATCTCTTGATAGATTATTTTCATCGATTTAGTAAAATATAAATTAAATTATTGTACTGAGCGTTAGACATCATTATATTTCTTCCACGCATTTGATAGAGTTTTATATCTTTTTTGCATGTAAGTTTATCATTGTTATTAAGGGCTGGTTTTACGGACCTTAATCTAGTTTTACTCCTGGCTTTAAATATTCCCAAATTCTAAAACTGTTAAGATTTAATTCTGCCTGCTAGGAAATAGGATAATAGAGAAAGAAAGTAATGTAGATAATATAACTGTAAGAAAAGATATTATAATGTTTATGCCATTTTTTCTTCCCAGGTTCAATCATTTTAAAATAATCCTCTTCTCAAATTTTTTATTTTAGAGTAAATATATAAAAAAAAAAAAAAATTTTCTCGAACTCAGCAAAAATATCAAACAAAATTTTTTTTTACTTTAGGCCCAGCTTTACCAATATTACATTTTATCCTCCTGTTCGGACCTCGTAACCTGCATGAAGATAATTACAGTTTCAGGAGCTGGGATATCTTTAGGTTGTGAGAAGTTAATTTCAAAACTATTATTAAGACTTCGCTAGGCGTAGATGGTTGACTCGCCGACTCTCATACGTGAGACTCTGGATTCAACCCTCCTCGTAGCGTGGAGTTATTATCTACTGGTGAGCGAGATTAATAAACTTCGACATGCGAACAACGTTTGTTGGCGCAGGTTAGGAAGCCTGTCACCTTAAAGTTCGATTTCCTGTAGTGCTCCCGTGTTACCCTCTGAAAAGGGGATAAGCACGTTAAAAGGTTTTTCTTTTTTCTTTCATTAAGACTTTCATTCGCCTGGATTAGGGAATCCTGCTTACACATCTAATTAGTTGAATATAGTTAATAGGCTTAGTTAACACTCACTGTTAACTCTTATCGACTATCTTTATTCGGGTTACGTTACTCACTTTTCTCTATTTATGGAGATATGTCTTATTCTAACCACCTTTAGAGTGGCTTACCTAACAATATAAGGTTACATATTTTCACACAGCTTTGTTTCGTAAAGTCAAGATATTATTTTGTTTGTTCTTTTTTGGATTAACCTCTCATTTATGCTTTTGATTATCTCATAATCTGGCCATTATACTCAACTTAGTTTTTTTTTTCGATGGTAACGATTAGTGTAGTATCCTTTTCTATTTATTTTGATCCTTTCCCCTCGATAACATACTCAACTCTATGTAGTGTGAGGATCAGACCCTCTAGAGATTTATATATAGCGTTAAAAAAGTTATAACTGTGTTGGTGTTATTTAGTTTCATTTCTCAATTTTATTTTGGGCTTTATATTATATTGGAATATATTTACCCCACCTTTCCTTTCTAGAAGCCCATTCTCACTCCTGATGTTCTTCCCTAGGCACTAGTGTTGCGAGTCCTTTCTGTGATCCGAGCTTCTTTTCGTGGGTGTGACAAGTTTAAAGAACCCATCCTTTTTTCTTTTGACGTGAGTCACCATTGTAGGGGATCTGAATCTAGACTAGCCATTGGAGAGACTTCCTGCACTTGGGTGGATAATCCTTGGCATCGCGTTCGTTCCGTGTGGTGCACGGATGATCTAATGACGAATGTGAACAGGCGCGGTTTATGGACTTTGGACCGGTGTTGGGATGTGCATGTTCCCTTTTATGTAATTTAATTTATGTTTATGCTCCTTCCTGAGCTGTCTGATATTTATTTTTCATTTGTTTCATTATTATGTTTATTGATTTATGAAGATGTTGTAGAACATAAGGTTTTCTTTCCTTTTATGAATGTCTAATAAAAAAATATTTTAAAGAAAGGTAAACATCTTCAGTCAAGTCCCCTCCCCTCTGACCCTTCTCAACTACAACTAGGTCAGGTTCCAACAATGGCTTTGATGCCCTTGTGAACGTCATGATCCACAGCGCCCGTTGTGCGCATCAGTCCACACCTGAGGCTTGTATGGCTTCTACCCCTTTCCACATGCATGACCTGAACGAACTTGCCGTTGATATTTCATCCCTGGGTCCTCCTCCCTACATCAGGTGTTCCCGGTGTCTTGTCGCCCTGAGACTCGACTCGTCTCCTCACTTCCCCACCCCAGTTGGCTGAATGAAGGTATACAGCAATGTACAACTGCTTCACGCCGACGAGCACGCTTCTCTTCAGTAGCGATACCCTTGTCATCTGATGGCTCACCTGGTACTCCATCTGATGTGGATTTGGGATTTTCCGTTGTCTTTCTTTGTTCAACAACGAAATACAGTTCTATCAAACTTAGTGATGCCCTTGAAGGCGTCCTACACAAGAATGAACCTTCCACGGACATCATGAGGAATGGTTCTCTTGATAAAGGCGTTACACGATCGCAGAGTTCCATCCTGTCGAATTTACAGTCCTTGGGAGATGTACCCGTTGTTTCCACCCCTGATGATATTAGGAACCCCTCCAAGGGTACGGTTTTTGCACAGATGCTAGGGATGAGCCCGTTATAGATACTTTATCTAATTTACAGAGTAAGTGAGACCCTGGGACGGACGTTTATCGTTTTCCTCCCAACAAAGATACTCCTGATGTTCCTAATCCGCGGCTTCTTATAAGTTTTAATGCTCCATATCCTCCCATGAGAGTGAACATCCGAGATAAGTGTGCTGTTCGTCCATAGATTCCTCGCCCGAGACGTTATTTTAAATACCAAAAGTTTGGCCATCCCCGAAAGTACTTCCGGGAAACCCGCGACATTTGCGCACGTTGTGGAGACGACTTCCACCCTTTGTTCCAATTGTGGTGATGCTAACGGCATCGTTTCAACAGGTTGTCAGATGTATAAGTTTGAGAGTCGTGTACTTGAGCTCTGTACCTTGCAGAAACTTGACTGACGAGAGGCTAGGCGGAGGTTGGAAGAGGAAGGGTGCACGTTCCGCGAACTTAGCAGCCTCTCTCTCAGCTGCCCCTCGGATTCTTTTTATCAATGCTGATAACGTAAATGATTTACTCTACTTTCGTAGTACCCTACAGGCCCTATATCCACGAAATCTTCTGGTGTTGGTTATTCAACGGTTCCTGGATCGATTTCACACGAGAAAATAAGCTAATCACGTTATGCTTTATCCCCTCCCATGTGGGGGTGGCTTGCTGTGAAACGGCCGACAGGGAAGCCAAGTTAATTTCTACTAATCACCACCGAATTTCAAGTTACACTCCACTTAACATTAGAAAGGGTTACCTTGCTTCCTTAGACTTGACCATCAGCCTTCGCCGGCTTTTCAGGAATGTTGGAGCTCTCACCACCGTGACTCAAAGCTTTATGGGATCAAGCCCCAATTAAGGACTTGGTCATCCACCTTTCGAAGAAACCGCCTGCAGGAGACTTTTGGCCCCATTTTGCACTCGTCCACATCTTGCTCATTCATGGGCACTATATGTCTGGATTCCCTCCCCTCCCCATTTCCAATAGTCACTATAATACCCCCAGTCCATTCGTCATCTCTTTGTTGATTGTCCTAATTTGACCATTGTCCGACTCAAGTTCTTTTTGGCTATTGGGGCGACCTTCCCCCACAACAAACTGACAAGTATTCTAGCGGAGTCACTGGCATTTCGTTATTAACCAAGACAACAAAAGTTTTTTCTCCCGAAATTCTAGAAATCAATTGTTAATTTAGATTTTATATAAATTTCGTAGTTGGCGTAGTAAATTTTAGAAATTTAAACCTTTGTAATAGGTTTGCTTTTATTTTTTTCCACAGATTTGCGTGCAACTTTTGACATCTCTCTTTAATATTACGGAAACTACTGAGAGAGTGTCAGAAGATTTGGCTTCTTTATACTGTAGTCTTCAAAGTTACGATTACGAAGGGATTCTTACGGAGATAATGAAAGGTACGATTTGCTAAATTTAATATTTTATGTTGATACTTATTTTTAAAAGAAAAAAAATTTCATTAACGTTGTCACACGCTAAATGTGCATGTATGTTAAGTTTCGTTTTTATATATTGTATAACTCCAAGTCTCCAACATATATTCCACTTCTTGTTCTTGTGGAAAAATTATAATTTCTATTACAACTTTCTTACAATAATTCATTTCCCCAAGTACACTAAATGTGTGTGTGTTTATTTCATGTGTGTCTCTTTATTTCACCTGTGTTTTTATTTCACCTATGCTTTCCTTTTCAGAAACGCACAATGGTAGTTTCAAGCTTTCTAGAAGGTTATTGAATATGGAGCGACAGTCAGAGGCCATTTTGAGTCAGGAACAAGACATAATAGAACCAGTTTGTGTTCTCAGTGTAAACGAAATCAAATCAGAGGTTCTTGATGACGAGATTTTTGAAGATGATGATGAAAGTAGCAATGAATTATACCAAGTCTGTCGTGTTTCTGTGGCAGATGTCTTAGAAGAAAAACCAAATTTATTAGAAATTGCTTCTAGTTTGGAAAAACCTTCCAGCGATATAACGGTAGATCATTCCATTGAGGAATTTGCCAAGTCTTCAAAAAATTTCAATAAGTTAGTTTTAATTAATAAAGAACTCGGAACTAAAACTACTGTTCTACCTCAAGAAAATAATGAAGTTACATGTATAAATATAGACGACCTCTTTATTAAGCAAGAACTATCTGAAGAAGATATTGACCTATCCTCTGTAACTTTCGATACCAACTATGAATTTCCAAACAATAAAAGCGGTACCATTTTATTTGATCACAAGGGTGAAACCCAAGAATTTGATGTGGTTCATTCTTTAGATTTGAATGATGGTTCCCAAGGTGACCGAAGAAGAAGATGAGGAGGAGGAAGAGGCACCTCCTGAATAAGGAATTACAACTTGGAAGGAGTTGCTCCTTCTTTGAAACCCGATGATGAAAATTATGACTCTGAATCATCTTTGATGTCAATTTTAACCCATCAATTTCATAAGTCAAATGGTGTTCATAGGGACGATCAGACTTTGAAAGTCCTAAATAATACTAACTTAAATAAAAGAGAAGTTTTTAATGAATTATTATCACTATCTTCGAATTGAATAATAATACACACACACACACACATACAAACACACAAACAATAAAAATACATAGACACATTAATACACACACACTAATAATTATTATTATTATTATTATTATTATTATTATTATTATTATTATTATTATTATTATTATTATTATTATTATTATTATTATTATTATTATTATTATTATTATTATTATTATTATTATTATTATTATTATTATTATTATTATTATTATTATTAAATTTTTTTATTACTTTCAAGATATTATTTTTGTAGTGATATAAATTATATAATGTTTATATTTTATAGATTTACTTAAATTAAATTATTTGTATATAATTTATAATTAGAACAATTATTATAACATATTTAATAAACTTTTTTTTTCTTCTATTGTTTTTTTTTCATTTTGAAGAAAGGTATAATGGAAAGTGTAATTTCATAAAGACCTTCGGTATGGCTTCTGTGTTAGAAATATTTTTTGTTGTCATTAGTTAAAATACCCGAACGAACCCTCTTCTGCTCCACAATTTTACAATCTCACGGCTTCAGCTCCGATTTCATCATCATTTATAATACAGCTTTGAAACTATTTATTTTATTGTAAAAAAAAAAAAAAAATTTTTGGTTAAATTTTTACCCCCCCCCCCCCCAAAAAAAAAAATCATGTCCTGACTTGACTTGACCTAAAAAAAAAAAATAATTCTTTGGCTCTCACTCTATCCAAAATCTTGTGGGTACAGCTTCCTTGTTCGGTTGTACAGCCATGCACTGCACGTCAGAGAGTATGTTTGGGTTAGTTAGATTCAAAACGTCTCAAATTAAAATCTTAATACTTGCCATTTTATATTCCTTCGATAGTATTATTCAAATTTTAAACGTGATAAAGTTAACTAATTGAAATTAATATCGCTCAATAAAAACGTCTACTCAAATTATCTCTTGGATAATAGTCATTATAAATTTATTAATATCAATCTACGGTATGTTTACAAATAGTCAAGAAATTGCTTATTAGAATTTGGTTGCCAGTCATTTCTTCATATTGATTTTGCGAATCTGGCTACCTTAGTCCTTAGTGCATTATGAGCGAATTCTTTTGTTGAAAATATTTTGAGTAGATTTAAATGAGATTATTAAAGTTTGCTAAATTACCACGTTGACCTATTTTCATTATTGCGAGCTATAATAGTTTGCAATCTACTCCAGATCTTTTAGAACACTGATCTATTTTGAACCTCCAGTTTTCCCGTTCAGTTTCTACAAGCACTGATCGAAGACTGACACTAATTCGGATAGATCATACGAGATAGGCATTCTCCAATGACAAAATGGTCTTTTGTTGAAAGTATTTTGAGTAGATTTTAAATGAGATTATTAAAGTTTGCTAAATTACCACGTTGACCTATTTTCATTACAGAGCTATAATAGTTGCAATCTACTCCAGATCTTTAGAACACTGGATCTATTTTTAAACCCTCCAGTTTTCCCGTTCAGTTTCTACAAGCACTGATCGAAGACTGACACTAATTCGATAGATCACGAGATAGGCATCTCCAATGACAAAATGGTCTTTGACCGTTTCTTGATCTAGAGAAGGCTTTGACACCACATGGAAAAATTAGAATTTTTTGTTATCTATATACACCTTTTGACGTATGTGGTAGTTCTTTCGCTTTATTTAAGTTTACTATAAAAAAAAAAAACTAAGTCATTCCTCTATTTTTTTCACATCTCCCGGTGACAAAGGTGTACCTCAGGTAGAGTCTTTGTTTTATCGAATAGCTATATAGTTGACTGCAATCCATACAGTTAATTTCTCAGTTTTTGTCGACGACTTGCATGGAACGCCGGCTTGAACTAGTCATAAAAATATCACCGTATGGAGCGTATTATTCAGACCAAAGGGAAATTTTTATAGTTGCCAAATTCCTGTAGGGGGGTATTGATTCTTATGGTGTTATGCCTTTTATACAACCTAGAGCATGACAAAGTGATAACAACCAATACTTGAGGGTCTTTGTGCATCCCTCCGGCCTCCAACACTAATATGTGCATTTGTGCATTAACATTTGTCACATATGTAATTAATCTTTCAGCTTTCATCCTTTCCCCTCATTTTTGATATTAATTTTCTATTCTTTTTTACAGTCCACCTTCTTTACCACAGTTTCTACCTGTTTTTTTTTTTTTTTTTTAAATTCCCACCCATCAATACCTTTAAGTACTTGTACGTAGGTTGTCCTCCCTTCTTTCTCTCCGGTGCCTCTTCCCGCATGGGTCTTAGTTCACCTCACACTTCTTCCCCGTGGATGAGAATACAGGAGAAAAACCGGTCCTTTAGCTCCCCTTTGACCGGGCCGCCAACTGTAGGGAACCCAGACCTTAGCTAACCACCGAGGAGGTTCTGCACTTTGGTGTATAATCTCGGGGTCTACGTGAAGATATAAGGTGTAGTGTGGTACACGGGGAGTAAACCGGCGTAGAGTTCCGGGAGGATCTTCACGAGGCCACATCCACAGCCTATCCTACTGGGTTGGGTCCGGGAGGTTGTGTGGGTCTCTGACCTGTAATCTGTTGTGGGGAGAAGGATTATCCTTCCTTATGATATATACGCCTTTCCAGCCCATCCTGCTATTTACTTTTATGTTTCATTTGTTTTATTGTTATAAATGCTCATCCATGGAGACGAAGTTAGTGGTTTGAAATTATTTATGGAAAAGTCTATTAAAGAATAAACGTTATTAAACCAATGGGAACAAAACAACATCAACATCAGCAACAATTACCATCCGTCGGGTTCCCAGTCTAACCCCACCTCGGTCCCTACTACTTCTAGACCAGCAGGTACTTCCTCTTTTCTTCCATCTCCTACACCTGAGGGTACTTTGCATAGCCTCAGCGATTTGTCGACTGGTATTCCCCAGCACCACAGGTGCTCAAACGGTTAGGGCAATCTCCAAAGGTACCCCCTCATAGTCGTTCTCATTCGTTTACTCCATATGCTGCCCCTCCGGGAATGCCAGCTGATACATCATTTCCGATATATTAAAAAATAAAAATTCAAATATGTGCATTTTGTAGGTAATGAACTCATCCTATGTATAGTTGAAGTTTGAAGTCATTTCGAAAAAAATGTAAAAAATGAATAAAAAAATATCAAAAACATAGGTTTTCATAAAATGCAAATACACAAAGAAATCACTACAGACACAGGAAAACACTCGAAAACGACATTTTAGATGTTAGAAACAGCTGCGGTTTGTTTTCTATTTCGTCAAAATTGGCTGAAAATTAAGAATTTTATTTCCATTTATAGTTTTGGGGATAAAATAGGGTCCGCCTTTAAGCCCAAATTGGAGCCGGCCCTTAACTTCTTTGAGACTTTTATATTCGACTTACCTTAAAAACATGAAACAATTCAAACTGAAATCTTTTAAACAATCAATATTGATATTAACGGTTGTTCAAAATGTGTAGGTTATTAATTACCTTCTAACAAGCAAAATTCAATAAACCTATGGATTTTCAAGAAGTTTAAAAACGACAACAATTATAAATGAGTTTGTTTGTGATACTTTTATGATAAAATCAAGATAAATATGACGGGCAGCTTCTTATTTTGTCTGTCTAGAAAGATGAGACATGAGCTTCGTAGATTAAGACCAGCTCTCAGATCATAAAAAAAAAAGTCTCTTGAAATTAATATTCTTAGAACATAAAAAAAAAAGTCTCTTGAAATTAATATTATTATAATATTAATATAATTCACTTAGGTAGTAGTATAGTTGTGTTTTTCACTTCTAAGCGCCTATAGTAAATTC
>JABUQX010008967.1:32500-35000 GCA_015478945.1 Trachelipus rathkii
CTGTGAGAGTCAGTTGATCTTGAGTGGTAGTTGGGGAGTGGGAAGGTGCTCATGGAGCCTACTTTCTTGTAGGCTTTCTCTGTCACTCTGAGATGTCACTATTCTGAAGCTGTTGTAGCCGTTTTTGAAGTGATGATAACACTTCATAAATGGTGCGAGAGAACCTCGGATAAATAAAACTCCAAGTTGTGACTTTTATTTTACACTCCCCAACTTCTCAATCTCTGACACTAATTGCAGTACAAAGAGAGTTTGAGTGAAGTTGATCGTTGAACAAGAGTCGAATAAGCTTCAAACACAAACCACAAACTTCAAGGAGTAATAAATGAGAATTCTGACTTTAACAAGTAGAAAAAGTAGGCATGAAAGGCTTTTGAAAACAGACGTATTTTTGGCGGGTTGATTAGCGTCCTTTCAATATCGACGCGTCATTGATAGAAGTATCGTAGGCGGATATCGAGGAATCGGAAACATCGATCCTGCTCAGCGCAAATATTAGGCTGTGTTTGAACGGAGCAGTCTCGCTTCAATATATATATATATATATATATATATATATATATATATATATATATATATATATATATATATATATATATATATATATATATATATATATATATATATATACCAACTATCATTTTCTATTTTGAAATTAGACTTTTTTCCATTAAATATTCATTATTTATCCATACCTTTTTATACAAGCAACATTAATGTATTCTTGGGTCATTCGTAGAATATAACAGGGATCATGAAATACTCAGAATACCCAGAAATGCCAAATGCAACTTTTTTTTTATTTCAAATTCAATTTCGTTAATTGACAACATTCCTTCTCCCCCTTCCATTATTAATTGCGGTAGTGGTTTGAACGTAATTATATTTTATCAAATCTGTTAGGGATATTGTTTTCATTTTAGAAGGAAGTTTTTCTCCTTCATAGAAAATTCAAGATAAAAAAAAATATAGAGCGTCTTGCTTAATTTTTTTTTTTTTAGCTTGTCACATGTATAATGTTAATGTTAATTTGGTGTCCGAATAGTACTTGGAAAATACGTTTGTATTTGTAATCTGAAGAATAATTAATTCATTGATCAAATTTGCCTAAAGAATAACAGTTTGATTTCAAAGTTTTAAGAGGTTGTACTTCTGAGAGAAATGTCTGTATTTTACTAACATTGCAA
Organism: Trachelipus rathkii; assembly: GCA_015478945.1. Taxonomy (NCBI): domain Eukaryota; kingdom Metazoa; phylum Arthropoda; class Malacostraca; order Isopoda; family Trachelipodidae; genus Trachelipus; species Trachelipus rathkii. Next base: position 33,688 of record JABUQX010008967.1, read on the forward strand.
ATATTCCTATTATCTTTTTGCTAGCAAAAAAAAAAAATATTAGTTTGAATATTTCAGAGACGGTTGGTTAGCACAACTATATAATCTAATATTCCACTTCATTATTCCACAAGTTGTGTAGTGTGTAAGATGGTCGGGTCTATTTTTTATCATTTTACTTTCCCCCGCAAAGCAAACGTAACGTAATTACGTAACTCGGAGTCATGACTCATGAGTGCTTTGACAGCTTAAAATATATGACGGAAAAGGAGGAGGAAGTTTGGAGAAGCAATGACACCTGTTGTCGTGGTTTTGAGGCCACAAACAAATCTCAATAGTCGCGGGTCCTGGAAAGAAAACTAAAGAACAAAAACAAAAATAAATAAACACAATAAAACTCAGGAAAAAAAATCAAACACAAAACACACGAAGCAAGTACACTATTTTATTAAAACCACCACCACGGCAAGGTGAACCCCTACCACCAGGTAAACTCACCACTACAGTAAGGTCAACTTTACCGCAGACCCCTCTCACCCCAAGGTATACCGACACCGCTACCGATCCGGAAATATAATAAATATCGATGAATATTCAAATATTCACCGATATCCGAACAAAAACCTTAAATCTAGAATGAACGTAAGCCTAAATTATATTGCCTTAATACTAAAAATAATATGCAGTTCTCCGATGTACTCCTTCTTTTCTTTATTCTCCAACGTCTAACTTTAATACTCCTTTACTTTTCAGTTTCGTTTTCAACAATATTATACAATTCCTTCTCGATTCTCCACTATATAGTCTCCAATTCTACTCCTTTGCACATTATACTTATCCACACATTATTCAATAACAGTCTTTAAATCAGGTTTCTACAATTTCCACTTTCCTTTCAAACTAGTTAATTCTCTCCTCTTTCTATTCAACTTTCAATTTACTCAACTTCTCTCTTACTATCTCTTTAAGATTCCCTTTGTCAATACTTCTGCTTCTGAGTACTTGTGGATTTGTGGATTAGGCTCCAAAAAAAACTGCGAAATAGATAAAAAAACATCGCATCAGAGCAATCAAAACAAAAAAAATAATAATAATAATAATAATAATATAATATAATAATAATAGGATAGTAATAATAATAATAATAATATATAATAATTAATAAATATAATAATAATAAAATAATAATAATAATAAATAATAATTAATAATATATAATAATAATAATAAAAATAATAAAGATAGAATAAAAAATAATAATAATAATAATAATAATAATAATAATAATAATAATAATAATAATAATAATAATAATAATAATAATAATAATAATA
>JABUQX010008968.1:0-12500 GCA_015478945.1 Trachelipus rathkii
TTTTATTGGGACCATTGCAGAGAAAGCCTTTTCACAAAAGTATGATGTTGAAAATGGCAAAAGGAAACTTGTGGCTTTTTCTACTAGGTTAGGATTACTCCTTTTGTATGCTAAGCCAAAAAATCAGCCGCTGATAAGTCAGTCTCTCAAGTTCAATTTTCAGTTAAAGAATAGCGCAGAGCATTATTAAAATTTCGTCCTCTTTCAGTCAGCTGTGAAATCTTAGTTCTCAGCAATAATTCTTGCCTTGTGAAATGGCGGGAAAACAATCCACTCAAGATTCTTAACTAACGGAAGAGAAGGAAAGTACTTATCTACCGCATCTTGCAATTTTGATAATTGATCAAGAATGAGGTCTTTTAGCTTTTCCTTCAGCATTACATTTCGATAAATTTTAAAAGGGAGGGAAAATTTGAAAAATTCACTTTCTCAATTGCAGACTTCCAAGGAGCTACCTTTCTCATGAAACCTTTCATTTCATTGTTGAAGAAACTGTTGTTTCTTGTCGTCCTGTAATGAAGTATTTAAAACATTTAGTTTACTAAATATATCTGACAGATATGGACACCTGTAAAGCAGCAATCACATTTTTGCGCAACAGAAAATGTATCATGATCTCTTCTCAAAAAAAGACTTTTATTCTCGTTGGTGTAAGGAACGCTGTTTCAGTACTCTACCACGAATAATAATAGAATATATGGTGCATCCATTTCAAAAAACATTTTTTCAAAGAGTCTTCATTTCAAAAGGTCGCGATTTAATGTAATTCATCATCTTCACAAGCTGATTATAACTTGAGCGAACTGCTCACCACAACTTTTCCCTACTAGTGCTGCTCTGTTCCGAAAGCAATGAGTTATTTTCAATAATACATTTTCCTGTAGAGCTGGCGCAATAAATCATATATGCTTTCCTGTCATTAAATACATACATCAGTACATATTTCACAACAGTCGTTCCATGAAAGACCATGGTTATTGAGATAGGAAGAGACGGAAGAGAAAATATCGGCGCCGGTACTTATTGTTTCCAACTCTTTGCAAAAAAAAGCGCTCCACAATATATTCTACCTCGTTAATTAAATCTACAAGAATCCAAAAAAGCTGATTTTGGGCCAATAATATCAGTTACTTTCATCTTTTGTTAAATGCAAATTTATGGTGAGTTTTTATTTTATCTGTGACTTGTTCCATTTATATTTAATGACATTTCAGGATTTCTATATACGGCTAATAGTTATTGTTTGAGAGAGAACCTTTGAAATTTGTATGGTTCAACGAAATTGCACGCCGGGATAATGATATCCTCTCCAGCTATATGAGGTTTCATTTTCTGAGAGCAGTTCGGCAACTTTAAATGAAGCTGCGAGAGAAGCGTCACTTGTGGTAAATTTCTTTAACATTCTATTACCAACTTTTTCTTGATTTTATAATAGCCTTGAAAAATATGAGCCAGGTTTCTGGGATACACCTGGGTGCTTCTTAGCAAGATGTCTCTTACGTGCTGGGTACCATGGTTTAGCGTTTCACCACACACTAAGCACAAGGACATGGATTATCTTGCTTCGTTGTTTCATGAAAATCCGTAAGACAAAATAAACCTCTAAAACGTTCTTTCTTTAAAAAAATTTCTTTGATGTTGAAGATCAAGGAATGATAAATGTTAAAATTACTCTCACTTAAAGTTAGGGGGATAAAGTTCGCTCTCTTATTTCTTGAAAATTTAGAACATTTCTAGCACAAATTTTAAAACAAAATGGAAAGCAGTTTTAAATTAACAATAGACATAGACTCATAGGCTTATAGAGGTCATAGAGACATAGAGCATCTTCTGTCTTACGCCTGGCAGAGACCTTTACTATGAAAGGACGTAGGTAATAAGTATATATATATATATATATAATATTAGATTATAATATGATTCTTATATATGTATAATATATAATATATTATATATATATATATATATATTACATATAATATATATATATATAATATTATATATATAAATTAATTTCAGGAGAGAGGGAGGGTTAAAGCCTCTTAAAGAATTTTTTGGCTTATAAATTGAAAAAGCTTATTTCATTAAAATGGTTAAAGATGTTACAATTAGATTAAAATCACGCGGCACCCTTGACAGATCTCGCGGCACACATAAGTGCCACGGCACACCGGTTGGGAATCTCTGCATGTAGATTAAGTTATTGCATTTCTGTAAATACGAGTTACCATCTATTGTGTTTGGGAGAGAAAATTACTAAACATATGTGGTGCGGAAAGTTTGGGTGGTTTAAAAGAATATTTCTTTTTCTCTTTGCTAAGCTTATAGTTATATATATATATATATATATATATTAAGTAATATATATAAATATATATATATATATATATATATATATTAATATAATATATATATATATATATATATATATCAGCTGGCGGGCTTTTGGGGGTAAGCAGAGTAGGCAACGCCTACTTGCCTTAGTGAAAGCCCAAAAAAATTAAAAAGTCTCAATATATATATATAATATAATATATATATATATATATATATATATTATATAGATAATTAATATATATATATATATAATATATATATATATAATATATATAATAATATATATATTAGTATATAATGATTTCGTTCAGGCGAGCTCTTAAAATGCGCGATCAGATTTCTACCGATTCCTTTTTTAATAGATAGCGACGTGCAATGTTAATTCTCGGAGTCAAAAAAATAGTTTTTGTTTTTCCCATTCCTCAAGCTAGGCAACTTTTGATGTGCCTGACGAGTCAGTATCCAGTCATTTTTTTTAAATAATTCCCATTTAAATATCACTAGCAAGAAAATAATAATAATATTAATAACATAAATTATAATAATTAACTAATAATAATTATTTTATGCTAAATTGATCATATTATTATACGACTTTAATTTAATTCATAATCCATTTATATAATTATGACTCAACCTGAGAGTCGGAAAAAAACCGTTTGACTCAAATCTTTCTCGGCGACGATAATAGGTTGCCTCGACGTCAGAACCATTGCCTATATTTTCATTTATTATAAAAGAAGATTGGTGGGAGTTCTATTTGTAATAATACGCTTTCATATTATTTTTATTACTGATTTTATGTTTTTTTTAATAAAATTGAGCTGTAGTTTGTAAATACGAATATTGGATCGTATATCGATTTAAGTTTCATTAAAAATTACTATATTCTTTTTCGAGTGTTGTAAGCCTGATTGAAATTCAAAATGCTTAGAAATGTGCAATACCAAGCTAGTAATTTCAATATATGACATCTAGTCATTCTCTGCATTGTCGCTAGTGGATATATTATATATTATTATATATATAATATATATACTATATAATATATAAATATATATATATTATAATATATATATATATATTATGATATATATATATATATATATATATATAATATATATTTATGTATATATAAAAATAATACAGAAATTTGCTGCAATAAAAGAAAGAGAAACTTGATTTTCTTTATAAATAATTTGAGATATGATATATATATATAATAATATATTATATATAATATATATATATATATAAGTATATATATATATGATATATATATTATATTATATATATATAATATATATTATATATATATAATATAAATTTGATTTTGAATAAATATTTTTTGACCACGAGCCGCTCACTGATATAATATATATATATATATATATATATATATAATATATATTATATATATATATAAATATGATCTTCTTTATAATATATATATATATATATATATATATATATATATAATTGCAATTTTTATTTTTATAATTAATTTCGTCCTTTGAAATTTGAGGACTACAAAGTCTATACAGAGGCATTTATAAATTTAAACGTCACTTTTGCTTTGCTTGGGGCAGTGCTTTCTAATCTTTCCTTAGAGATGGCACCTCGCGTCATGTGTATTTTGTTACCTATAGCAATATTTTTTTAGAAACTTGTCAAAAGATAATATGTCAATAAAATAAAAGGTTATCAATATTATAAAAAGTAAATTGCACTTGTTCTAGGATAGATCAGAGCTCAAAATATAAATATATTTAACCTTAAGTAAAGAAACAATCCATGAGTAGAAGAATACACATGGTACACATTACTGTAACATGCAGCAAATTTAACCACTGTGGGATAAATGAATGAAGCTAACCTGCGAAGCATGCAATTTTTTACTGAGATACTTGAGGTTGATGCGATTCGTAGATCTTATTGTGTTAGGTGCATGTTCTCATTTGTTAACTGTTTATAACCTTTTTGTTATTTTTAACATTTGCGAACGCAGTAAAACCTAACTCGCATTGGTATGATGTAGCAAGCTGGAATAGGATCACCAGAACTTCTTTTGTAACATGAGGATATTCCTCATCTGTAAGATTGAGCGTAGTAGAATTTGGGTCACATGCTATAAATGTTTTTTTTTTTTTTCACCCAAGCATAGTCTTCTGAGCACAAGTTTGAAAAATAGTTTTAATTTATTTTATTTATTTTTTTAAAGGAGATAAATGAATGTCCGTGTTGCTAGTCCTGCCTCTCTCATGATAATATTCCTCTTTACTATCTATAGAAAATTTTCTCCATTGGATTTAACCATTAAAGAAATCCAGCTTCACTGCTTCCAGAATTTATTATTTACAATCTTAATTATTATCGATAAAACGAATCATCGTTAAATTTTTTTTAGCTCTTTCATCTCAGGTTATAAACTAAAATAATTATAATGTTTAAGTCTTTGAAAAATTAAAAACTTGAAACGGAATATTTTTCTTTTATTTCAAATCCTTGACCAATAAAGTATTATCTTCTAAAGACAAAATTCTCAAAGATATTCTTAAATTTTCATTTAAATTTTTCTTACTTCTTTTTGGTGCTTCTCTCAATAGCCGTCGAGTATATTATATATATAGTATATATATATATTATATATATATATATATATATATATAAATATATAATATATATATATATATATAATATTATATATAAATTAGTTCGTGTAGCAGACCCACCACGGCCCACAGGAAGTGAGCACACTGGGTTGAAAGATCAATTTCATGGGTGGGTAATGGCTCATACCTTTTTTAAATATCGTAAAAGAAATTTTAAATGGTGAAATAAATATTCAGTCTAAAAATAAATAAAAAGGTGCCCTTACATTAGAGTCCTAATGTCAAATAACAAAATTTAAATATGTGCTAGGAAATATTAGTTCTGGAGATAGAAAATATAGATTTACGCTCAGGATGTGGAAGATTCAGAAAAGATATGGGATTAACCCTTTAGAAGGTGTTATGGACCATAGAGTAGGAAAATGAAGAATTACAAATGAGATCCAGTTGAGGGCAATCAATGAAGATATGGTGAACAGATTGCGGGTCATAGCGACGGCATAATTTACAAATGGGAGGGGGTTCCCGTGACATGTAGTGACTGTGAGTGATGTTGGTGTGGCCAATGCGGAGGCGTGCATGGAAGACCACTGTCGGTGAGAGGAAGACCACTCAACAATGTTTGGCTTTGCACTTCTAAGTTTCGCCTCTCGTTGATCTCTCGCCTAGCATTCCTGCCAGTAAGACCGGAAGCCTTGTCGGAGAGCTGGATAATAATCAGTTGATGGGAGGCGACCTTGTTGAATGGCATCAGGAAGGTATCTAGAACATCTCCGGAAAGAGGAGGTGGCCATTCTTGCCTCCCTGTCCACGACTTCACTCCCAGTTACCCCTACGTGAGAGGGGATCCAACATAATGTAATTTGTTTCTTGCGAGAGTGAAGCAGCCGAAGAAATTGTTGTACAGAGGATATCATTATGTTTTAGAATACTGGGCTTTAAGCGCTTGAAGGGTCTGACCGAATATGAATAAATGACATGCAGTGCCTTCTTGGTTAAGGAATTAAAATTCGAGAGGGGGGACAATGCATTATAGCCATTATTTACCGTAAAAGTTAAATGCAGAGGGTTGCGGCGTATGGAGCAGAGTTACGGGTCAGCGTAAGGAGGCAGACGCCTCCCACACTGTCCCCCGTTTTAGAAGCCGTCAGTATACATTGGAGTAAATCACCGTGGTTCTGCTGAATGAGATAGGAATGAAAATGATAACTTTATACAAGGCAGCGTAGCTGGCTAGAATTGGAGATGGTCAGCGACCAGGATGCGTGGGAGCAGGAAAAGCCAAGGTATATACCCTTCATTATAGGAACAGCAGCACCTTTTGCACAGAAATGTTGAGGAAGTTGAAGGATGTTATAACCTGTTTTGCAAATGGCCAGTAAGGAGGATTTCTGATGTACTCACTCAGAATTTGATAGTCAGAAGCAGACAGGCATTGGTGGTGGGTTGAAAGCGAGTTAACCTGCTGCACTCATGATGATGCATACCATCCCTCGAAGAGCAGGTTGATATGAAAAATGTACCATACGGTCAAGACAGCAAATGACAGTTCTATTATACCTGTTTTATTTTTAATGTGTGGTGCGTATGCTAAGTGTTAATCTAGAATGAGTCCTAGGAAATTTGAACTTGTGAACCGTTACAGGAATGTAGCGAACCAGTAAGGGTTAGCGCTTCGGGGGGAACGGTACGAATTAAGTTCTCGATCTCCTTTTTTCCTAAAACCGTATTGCTGAGGTTTTGGGGAAGAAAACGTAAGAAAGCGACATGGAAGTTACCACAATGAAATATTCTCAATAACGTAGTTTTCAAAGTTGCAAATTATTCAAGAACCTCACAGCGCAATCCCGGTACCGGCAACATATATAAAACAAAAGAAGTCAATACAACATAAGAGAGAAAAAACCTTGACCGTCGCTGGAAGTATAGAAAAAGATAAACAAACGATGTCATTAGACCATCCGAGAGACAAAATTGAGCACACTAAAATAGAAAACACCCATACCTGCAAAAGCCGAACATACTTCAATTCAGAGAATAAAACGATGTGAACAGAAAATAGAAGAGGCACCAAAACCTGGATGGATCTGTTTCGAACACCGAAAGCCATTAATATGAAAAGAGGCGAAGTTTCCGCAAGGATAACTGAGTGAAGTGTGAATTTAAGGAGAATCCCAGTTCTCCACGTGTCGTAAGAAAGCCCATTTCAAAGTCAAAGAAGACACCAAGAACACATTAACCACCAGTTGAGAAAAGGCGTTCCTGAAGAAGATCGTCATGGTCTTTAAAGTTATTTAACAATGGGGGTTCGGGGTCGAACGTAATTTTTGCGGAAACCAAAACTTGCAGTAATAAATGATAACAAGAACTAATGAGTGACACTCCAGAACAGCGGGCCAAGAAATTCATTTTACTCCATTAGATTTTACAGAAATGACAGGTCAGCGAAACTGGTCTCGGTTGTCCGTCAACTTTCAGTTATCTTCCCAGTAGTCCAACATAAAATGGTATAAAAGAAGGATTCGACCAGATTCTGTTAAATATGGATCCACCAAAAACGCTTGATGCATAAAAAGGGCTGAATATGACGCCGAAGCATTTTGTTACGAAAATGCATGTCTGGTCCCCACAATCAAAAAACGCTTATGATGACACATGGTCATCATGTTGCACCCAGTTTCCAATAAATCAGCAACCTTTACTATCATACGCATATAAGGTTTGTGAAATAATAATAATAATAATAATAATAATAATAATAATAATAATAATAATAATAATAATAATAATAATAATAATAATAATAACATAATAATAATAATAATAATAATAATAATAATAATAATAATAATAATAATAATAATAATAATAATAATAATAATAATAATAATAATAATAATAATAATACGGATATAAACAATAATAAATTATCGTCTTTACTCATTACTAAGATAAGAAGTTAGTAAATAAATTTAATATTGTGAGCTAATAAATATTATACAATGTTTACCGTTAATAATTCAGTTAAAGTAAAACCAACTAATTGCCTACTCGGTTTCTTTCCAAATCATCAGTTTTGTGCGTAATTTGGAAAAGTTAAGGTGTAAGGGTACCTTCACCCTATCATCAATCGTTATAACCCGATGGTGTATTTATCATTGATTTCTTGATTACGTACTGTATTATCTACCTTGTTCGTTCGGTGATGGGATTTAAAGTGTTATTTACCTAAAAATGTACTCGAATCATGAAATGGCGGACATGCATTTAATGTATGGTCTTGTCGGTTGTAATTCTGCAGAGGCAAGACGGTTATACGAGAACCGGTTCCCTAATAGATGCCTACCGGATAAGAAAACTTTTCAAAGATTAGATGAACGGTTACGGGAAACCGGAACATTTAAAAAGCGAGTATCAGATGGAGGAAGACCAATATATGTGAGGACGGCTAATTTTGAGGAACAAATCTTGCATCATGTTGAGGACAATAACGGGATAAGTACGAGTAGAATAGCAGCAATGGAAAATGTTGGACATGTGACAATATGGCGTGTACTCCGTGAGCAACAACTTCGCCTGTATTATGTACAACGTGTACAGACACTTGAAAAGGATGACGAAGACTTCGTTTTTGTACATGGTTCCTACATAAAACCGACACCGACCAAAGGTTTCTATCTGTCTTGTTTTCACTGACGAAGCTGCTTTTACCAGAGACGGTATTGTTAATTTCCATAACAACCATCGCTGGTCTGAAGATAATCCTCATGCGCTTCTGCAATCAGAAGTCAACATTTTAGCGTCAATGTATGGGCAGGAATACTCGGTGACTACCTACTAGGACCTATTTTCATTGAACCAAGGTTAACAGGTAAAGTGTATGAAACGTTCTTAAGGAATCAATTTCATGTCCTCGGTGATGTTCCACTTCATATTGTTCGTCGCATGTGGTTTATGCATGACGGTGCACCACCCCACTTCAGTAGGGTAGCAAGAGCCTTTTTAGAAAAGCGATATCCGAGGAAATGAATAGGGCGTGGGTGACCTACTGCCTGGCCTCCTCGGTCCCCTGACTTAAATCCATTAGGCTATTATCTATGGGGCCACCTAAAAGCACTTGTGTATTCAACCAATTTCGACAGTGTTGATGTTCTACGGCAACCTATAGTTCATGCTTGCAACCAAATTTGAAATACACCTGGAATATCGAAGAGGTGCCGGCAGTTACTGATTACGTCGGCGTAATAGCATGTATTGAGAGCCAAGGTAAGTCCATTTAGATCACCTTCCTGTTGTGCTATAACATAAAACGAAATCTTTTTAGGACACAGGGTCATGGGAGACATTTTTCATTGTTTCTGTCCCCATATTCATTCTCCTCGAAGTGGGTGCCTACCAAATGTTACGGATATATATAATATACTATAATATATATATATATATAACTATATATATATATATATATATATTAATATATTATATAATAATAATATATATCTATAATATATATATATATATATATATATATATAATAGTATATATGAAGTGGAGGAGTTATTGTTTTGTTACTTTTGATCGCTCCTCCACTCAAAAGATAGTTGATGTAGTTTTGGTTTCCCAGTTTCGTCCTGTTTCTAAGTTTTTCTTTTTTTTCTCTCGGATCTTCTTATCTGTGACGAACTTTCTTCTTATTTGTTTTATTTGGTTTTAAGGTTAGAACGATTTGTTTTCATTGGATTTTTTTATTCTTATATCTTTAAACATGGCATAGTTTGATTTCACAATTTCTACTTAACATTTTCGTGTTGCAAACGATGCAGTTGAAGAATTTTTAAAATAAACTATCATACATTAAAAATCTTCTTGAGTTCATGGTTTGTAGAATATTCGAAAATTATTTTTCCTGAAAAGATAATTACATAAGAAAGAAATAAATTGAATTATTACTAATTATAAACCATAATTAATTGATCTTTTTTTTAAAACTTTGTTAAACTTTTCTTTGTTTATAATTATTTGTTCACTACATAATACTTTGCGCCTTAAAAGCGGAGCCATTAAACACTAATGCGAACTTTTCTTTATGTTGCTCAGCAGATGAGCTGGTCTTCATTGAATCCGAAATCAACATACTGAATGAGGAAGTTTGGTAGGCATGTATGAAGTGAATCTTTTCTCTGTGCTATTTTGAAGGAAGTCATGAATCCACAAAGAAGACTGCAGCGAATGAAAATATATAAACTGATAGTGGTCATGAGGTCCCTCCATTGTATTACAAATCAACTATGTTGAAAATAATTCTTCTCCATTCTTCTATGATAACCAACTATATATATATATATATATATATAATACACCATATATATCTAATATATTATATATATATATATATATATATATATATATATATATATATTAATATATTATATATATATATATAATATATATATATATATGGTAGGGAAGTTACTGTGTGGAATAGTAAGTGTAGATCTAAGTTGCAGGCTATGCAGATGGATAGTCTTATGTGTGCGATATCCCAATTGTATTAAAACGTTATATATTATATATATATATATAATATATATATATATATAATATATATATATATATATATATATATATATAATATATATATATCGAACATCTTTTCATGGACGAATATTTCTTTTAACCAGAGAGCTCTATGGGCCGAAGTGGATAATTTATCTGAAATGTAAATTCGAGCCCTTCATAGTGAAAGTAGCTAGTTATCGTAAGTGAGACGGGAAATAACCAAAGTAACTGAGGCTGGTAGGCTGGGATTAATAGTGTGAAATGTGTTCCTGTCTTCACCGTCTGCATTTGGCTTGAAAGATTTCGCTATTGTTATATCTTGAAATTGGTATTAGTAGACTGAATGGAGAATCATTTACGTTAACCTGAAGCTGGTTTAAAAAGTTTTCCCCCCCCCCCTTGGGGGAATTTAAAAAAACACAAGTGGGGGGGGGGGGGGGGTCACTTGAAGTTCCCCGCCTTCACAAGGGTCTGCAGGCGCTGTGATTTCGTTGTTTGATGTTATATGTATGAACTGCATCTTTTGGAGGGGTGTTTTCTTTCCAGGATCACCAATTATGAAATGGGAGGAGTTGTTGGTTTAGCTATCGTTTGTACTGCTCCTCACTTCATAGTGTTGTAGATTAGTTCCTCTCAGTATTTCGTTCAGTTTCGATTTTTCGTTTTTCTTCTTCGGATTTCTATCTAAGGACAAACTTCATGTTTTTTTTTAATTAGTTTTTAAGATTAATCGACTCGTTTGAAGTATTCTTTTAATTCTTATATCTATTTAGTCAGCATAGCAATGCTATTAACACTTTCATTGTAAAAATACAAGCCTTGAAAGTTTTAAAAAAAAATTCAAAGTATCGTAAAAAGCTAATTAGTTAACATTAATATAATATTCAACAAGTATATATATATATATTAATAATAAATATATTATATATATATATTATATATATATATATATATAATATATATATATATATATATATAATATATATTAATATATATAATCTTGTTGTAGTCATGTCTGAAAGAATATATTGGGAAATTATTTTTGTTGCATATGACAAAGATAATTACATAATGAAAGATATAAAATGAATATTCTATATTATAAAAGTTATAACATAATTAATTTGTCTTTTTTTCTAAACTTTCCTTTGTTTATCATATGTTCACTATTTATATATATATATATATATAACTATAATATATATATAATATATATATAATATTATATATATATATATATATATATATATATATATATATATATATATATATATATATATATATATATATATATATCTGGAAAATATTTTTCAACTATTTTTTCTCATCAAATTAAAAAACTGCAAAGGAAGGGTTGTTTTCAATTTTTTAGTTTGCTTTCCGATTCTACTTTTTTGTTTTCTTTTATATCAAACAAATATTTTTTAAACCATCAACAAATTTCAAAAATTCAAAAATTCAAAAATTTATCAAATTTAGGTGCTAAAAATGGATAGAAATAAGAAGTGTAATTTGAAAACTTATAAAACAATGCATAATCTTGCAAGTAGCCTAAAATTACTTGACATTTCAGGATTTTCTTTAAACAAATTGTGGCTTAAAAGACTTATCATTATCATGTGTTCTTGCAATGCATGTTTATAAAATTGTAAAATTATTTGTTGAAATTATATTGTGTGAAGAAATAATATTGCGTTTTTTAGTATTTTAAGGAGCTTTATTAAAATAATAATAATAATAATAATAATAATAATAATAATAATAATAATAATAATAATAATAATAATAATAATAATAATAATAATAATAATAATAATAATAATAATAATAATAATAATAATAATAAAAATAATAATATCAAACCTTATTCCCACATGCATATGTACAACAGTATTTCCTTCATTGTACATACATACATTAATTTTTACATGGATACATAGTGCTTTTTAATACATACATACATACATACATACATACATACAGTTTGATTGAGAT
>JABUQX010008969.1:0-2500 GCA_015478945.1 Trachelipus rathkii
TTAGAAGCCGATATAGAACATTTGTTTAAATTATTCAGGACGATGGCTCTAAACAATCTCATCTCAAATCATGTGTTTTTTATAGCTTCAAAGAAGAGGCTGCACATATAGATAAAGCAGCTAAAAGTCATAAATAATACTTATGAATTTTACGGTCGATTAAATGCGATATCTTCGCTCAAGAAAGACTCATTTACCATCTGTAGATACTAGAATCATTTATCTCACATAAAATCCTAAATTTGCTCTTAAAATAAAAAGTAAAGCTACTGCTACGGCTGTATGTCCAGAGCCTGTTTTCAAGCTGTTAGAGGCCTATCTCTATGTCAGAAAAGTTAAATTATCACCACAGCGTCATTTGGAAATTGAAAATTCGCTTTTGAATACTACAGCAAAGCACCCTATTAAGAGAGTTGAAAACCAAGATATTAATTCACTCAAGGATTATCGAGGATCAATATCCCTAACATTGTGTGAACAAAAATTTACCACAGAAAGTAATAATAGGGATTGTTGAACATGAAGCCTACTCGGGGAATTATAAAAAGTCACCTTATAAATTCACACCTTTCGGATCCTTAGAGGTATCGTTACATTGTGAATGGATTGCCTCACGAACGTGATTATGAAAATGTTATACAAGGGAGACCTATCTCTCTGTACGCGGGCCTTTTACGACTTAATAGCCAAAACTGTATCATGTAATGATAGTGGGACAGGGTTAAATCTTGAAGAATACGCAAGGAATAGTAATTTATACGCCTATGATCTTACTGCAGACCTTTCAGTTTGTAACGCCTATCATTTAAAACATTGTTTGCAGAAAGGTACCCTAGGACTAAGTCTCTCTTTTTGGTCAAAAGTTTACAATCACCCATCACTGTAGTGGTGCTATCTTGAGCATCCTCAACTCATTGAAATTGACCGAGTTCGCAACGCATACTTTTGAATTATAAAGATGAATGAAGAGGAAAATAAAATCGGTGTTTAAAATGAACCTCCGTTTTTTAGGAGTGTTTGCTATTAACGATAATAAACTCTGTAAAGTTGAAGAAGGATACCTGCTTCATATTCAATACATTGCCCCGTCACATCACCTCAACAGGACATTGGATTTCCGTTTATAGAGCAAAAAAAAACGATGCTGTTCACATAATTATTCTTTTGAACGTAAAATTTTTATATTGAATATCATTATATTACCTTATTTTTAAAAATAATAATTAAGCCGGTGTAAAAACTATGTCTTACCTGTTCAAACCTTATATTCCAATTTATTGTGGAGTCTATTGTATTTATATTCATTATATGTTTTTATCTAATATATAATGTATGTTTTTTTAATAAACTTGTAAATATATTTGATGCTAAAAATTGTATTGTCAATGATTTTATAGTTGCTAATTATGTAATAATGCTTTAAAATGAAAAAACGCGATTTTATTTCCCTTAAAACTCGTATATATAAAAAAGGTTTTTAATAAAAATTTCGTACAATTTTATTAAAATAAAATGCTTTATATTTTCAGAAACGCTGTGTGTTTTTATTCTCTACATTACAAATTAAAAATAAAAAAGTATTAAAACAAAATAAAAATATTAAACAATATTAAAAAGTAATAAAACAAAAATATAAAAAGAAAAACATCAATGTTCAATAAATATATGAGTTAAAGCCAGTTAAAGCAGAAAGTTAAAGCAGTAAAGCAGGAAAGATAAAGCAGTAAAGCAGAGAAGTGTAAACGCAGTAAAACATGATGTAAAAGGCAGTAAAGCAGTAAAACAGAAGCATACTAATCCCCTAGGTAACACCTCTATTGATTTACTGATTTTACTGCTTTAAGGTATGTAATGTATATGAGTTAAAGCAGTAAAGCAGAGAGGTAAAACAGTTACAAGCAGTAAAACAAAAAGCATACTAATCCCTCTAGGTGTTAGGTAATAACACCTCTATTGATTTTACTGAATTTTACTGCTTTAAGGTATGTAAAGTATATGTTTTTAATAAAATTCGTACAATTGTAGTAAAAAGATGATATGACTCATAGTATATTTTGAAAGAAAAAAATTCTTTGAATAGTTTTACATTGATATCCATTATTTTCGGGGTCACGCGGAATTTTTGCGTCTTGGCGGACGCACGCTGTGCGGCGGTTACGCGAAAGTATTGCGGCCTGCAGGGCGCACGCGGCGGGCGGGAATATATGTGCGCCTGCGGAGCGCACGCGGCGGGCGGCTTCGCGACGGTGTTCACCTGCGGACGCGGACTCGGACTCGGAAGCGTTGCGGTCACTGTCTCAACTGTGTAACTTTTTAGATTTATATTCTGTCATGCTATAAGTGTTATATAAAAATACTAACTAGTAGGAAGCATTCTAGCAGATTGTAATATACACCAATCGATTCCTCATACCTTATTACCTAGGGGTAGACACCCCATATTAGGGCTATTCTAGGCTCAGGGGAGGCTAGAAAAGGCTGGAAAAAGTGGCACTCCGTT
>JABUQX010008969.1:10000-22500 GCA_015478945.1 Trachelipus rathkii
GGATTTACATCCGAGCTGCTGCAGCGAGATTTCATTAAATAGATTGAATCTTCTTTAATCTACCGAGGAGCATGGCGCCAGGGAGGGGGGGCAAGTAGCGGGGCCATTGCCCCCCCCCCCTGGAATTTCAAAGCTTTTTGCTCCGATGAAAAACAATTTCAAAGCTTTTTACTTTTCTGAAAAAAAAGTTATATATATATTATACTATTATATATATTAAATATATATATATAGTTATATACTATATATTACTATATAGTATATATATAATTGAGTGTATATACTAATATTACGATATAATATATATATTATAAGTATATATTATATATATATAATCATCATATGCAACTTTTCCCTCGAAAAGCACAAATTTGCAAAACTTGCCCACAGATAAGCTACATCCCACCTCTCTAGCCTCCCCTTACTCTAGCCTCCCCTATTCCTGGCTGTAACTCCATGTTAAATATATTGAGACTTCAATGAATCTCTACGACAACTGAAAATTATGCCATAAAAAAGTAGAGCTCTTTTTATGGCAACCAAGTTTAATCATTCTCTTTTAATTACATTGAAGACGTCCAATATTGGGAATTTTGGGACACCATTTTAGCCCCCACCTAAAAAAGGACATAAAATTTCTTAAATTTCAGACAATTTTTATGGTGGGGAAAAAAAGCAAAACCGCAGCTTTTTTTATACCTCTAGAAGTCACTTTTTGTGACCTGTGTCTGTAGTCATTGTTTCGGCGTTTTCATTTTTTCAGAACCTAATTTTTTAACATTTTTTCGTATCAAATTCTGCAGTTTTTTTCGAAATGACTTCAAACTTGAAATATACATAGATTTGTCTATTACGCACAAAAGGCAAATGTTAGTTTTTTGATTTTTTGGAAATTTTGAACAAATAATTTTTTTTAAATAAACCAAGATTAATGTTTTTGAAGAAGTGTGAGTGAGATGGCTGAACATTCAGTTATGCCAATTAATTATTCACTTTTGATCTTCTGTGCGGAACCCATTGATCTAGCGTTTCGAGGCGATTGGCAAAGTACGGAAGCTAATTATTTACGCATTTGCTAAAATTCACAAGAGCTTGAATAGACTATACTCGGACTGAACTGACTGCGCGACTCACCTGCAGCCAAAGTTTACACATCAAGTGAAAAAGGAATCAAAAAATACACATCACATACTAGCGTCCAGATGAAGCTCTATAGTCCCATATGCAACGGGAACCCTAATAATTCTTGTAAAAAACCAATTGTGGATGAAGCCGAACGATAGTGAATACTTTCACTTTAGTTCGGCAATCGAACACACAGACAACTTCTCTGCGAATGGAGAGAGCCCTGTCAATTTGGCGTCGTTTACGTTTTGATAAAGGAGTTAGAAATAGATTAGAGAAAGATTTTTCATACTAGAGTCTAGTGCATCAGTGAAAATAAATTAAAAACTGCATAGCAAGAACCAACACAATATCAAGCAGAAGTGATTTATTGGACTACCAAGAAGCTTACAATTTTAAATAATGAATTAAAGAGATTGAGATACCTTTGACGGTACAGGCCCGAATAAATTGAATTTTCATAGGAAAAGAAAATAGAGTACAGAAAATAATAAGAAAACATCAATATCCCAAGGCCAAAATTTTTTCCACTGTGCTTCTCATCACTTAATGACTTGAATCTTGTTCCCGAAATTTCGAAATACTGTGGGCACAGTGAAAGAAGTTAAAAGATTTTTTTCATGAAAGCCCATTGCGTGTGAAACTTGATAATGAATTTATTACCCGAGAACAATGCTCTATGCGAAACAAAGATGGTCCTTCAAAATACAAATACCATCAAAATTTGTTTTTTTTGAAAATTTCATTCACATTTTAAATTAGTCTGCGGAAACTTTGCCACATCAGATTTTAGAAGTAACTAACGGCTCACTAGGAACAGCACGGCATCTATCAACTTGCGTCTGCCAAAAGGAACTTGCCTAAATTCATTAATTTGCCTATGGTATCCTGAATGTGAAAGATAACACATTCCACATCTTGAGGCTGTCACGAACATTCTTCAAACTAAAACTATCAATCGTTGAAGAGGTTCACAGTCACGTTGAAAAAGGTATAGATACGAAAAACATTAGAGACGAAAAACATGTCGCGTCTGTTCTCAAGGAACTTTTTACCAGTGTTAAGGAGATTGTAAAACAGAAATTTTTTTTATAAAATTTTCAATTCTAAGATTGGTAAGAACAAACGCAAAGACCTAACTTTTCATGTAGTTATGTGGACGATTATTTCAGGGTTTCTCTCTTCTACTAATTAAATAACTTTCTATGTTTTCCCTTTTTGCTATGATATTTTACTTCAATATTTTACTCTGTATAAGCATTTTTTGGTAATCAATAAAACAATAATCAAATATTTTATATTATTTTAAACTAATTTAATAACTTATTTTTCTTTTTATTTAATTTTATTTATATAATGTCAAAGTTAATTTCTGAAACATTAAATTTTTATTATTCATATCACTTACTCTGTCTAGTACAGTATATGTCAAAAGTAGCTTCCATGTAATGTGCTGTAGTATGATTTCCAACTCTCACATACATAATTATTTGCATTGAATTATCGATTTTTCTTACTGTGAGTTTTTTACTGTACAATTAAGTGTAGTTTCAGGACTATTTTCATCGGTATTTGAACTATTTACATATTTAATAAGTATTATATTATATTGAAACATTTTTTTTGTACTGATTTTGTTTTTCAAATTGCATTTTTTTTTTAATTTAGTATGATTAATTATAATATATTTTATTTTTATCTATATTATCTTTTTGTTTTATAATTTTTTAAATAATCATTATTATAGTAGATTTATATTGTGAGTTATATAAAATAACTTTTTATTTTATATTAATTATTTTAGTTATGTTTATACTTAAATATTTAATTTATATGATTTCTAAAAACACTAAAATTAAGAACTGTATATTTTATTTATTAACTAATTTTGATTAATTTTAATTGTACTCTCAATTTTATTATAAATGCACTAAATTTTTAATATAATTTTTATTTTAATTATGTAATTTTATTTATTTATATGTACGATATTATAATATATTTTAATTATATTACTTTTCTCTTGGCACAAAGTTTGCATTAATCGTTTACAATAATAATGAGTTTCACTCCATGAATTTTTAATAATAATATTAAGAAGTATTTAATAGCTTTTACAAATTATCCATTTAGACTTATTACTTATATTATATTTATTTTTTATTAATATATATCATATTATTAATCAAATATTTAAATTTAAATATTAAAATATAAAAAAAACTTTTTATATTTCGATATTTATTTATATATTACATTAACATAAAGACCCAATAAATGTATTACTTTAATTCGTTATCATATATCCATATTATAAATCTCAAAATTTATATTTTTTTAATATTTATATTTTAATTATATAATTATAATTTTTAATATATTATTATTTTATTTTTTTTTACAATCTAACATTTTATATTAACTTTGAAGGATTTTATGTGTTTAATATTATTTATATAATATTTTTAATTAAATATATAGACAAAGCAAAAATACTTTTTATTTATAAGTAAATCAATTTAACTTTATGTATCTTTGAAGGATTTTGTATGATTAATATTTTTATTAATACTTTTTAATTTATAGAAAAGCTAAAAACTAATGTTTTATCCCTTAATATTCGTCATTTAAGTTTGCGATCTATGTTATTTATTATAAATTAGTATTATAGTAATTTTAATTTTTATTCTTACCACATAGAACAGAAATATTATATTTATTTTTTAAATTATGAATTTAATATTATTCTATGTTATATCCCTTCATCTAAAACAATAATATTTATATAATAAGTATTAATTATAATCGTTTTAAAGTGGCAGTGAACATTTCACTAAAGCTCCCAATTTATCATTATCCTTAATTTTGTCTTTTAGCAATTCGTAATTTACTTTACTTGCAAATAAATCAATAGGGAAAGTCTGAATAATTTTTTTTATTTTATCTTCTTTTCGGGTAAAGAAATATGTTCGCTACTCACATAGGCTACAATATGATTTAAAATAGCTACAAATAAACTTTTTACCTCCATCTTACAACAGGGTTGAATGTTTCACAAATAAGTATACCCACACTTTTTTTATCTTAATAATTGTTTTAAATATACACTTATCATTATAATATATAATATTTTAGTTAATATTTATATTAATTAATAGTTAAATAGTACATAATTATGTAAATTTAAATATATTTTTTTATACTTAAGTATCTCTTTTTTATAAATCACAAATATCGGATATCATAAAGCCTTTCTGAACAAACTTATCCCTCGAATTTTTTATACCTTTAATATAATATAATACAAATTTAATATACATACTAAATATTTACCGATTTAATTATAAGAAATAATAGTTATATAACAATAATAATTATATAATTTTAAAAATATATTTCGTTTTTTTATTTATTTTATACTTAATTACAAATAGTTATATCTTTTTTATATAGATATATAAAGATAAATGCTATTTAATGACTCATTATTTACACCCGTAATAAATAATTTTAAGTTTGGTTTATATTTATTATTTACACGATTATATATATATATTACTGGAGATTTGGTAATTAGGTTTAATTTATATTAATTAATTTATGTAGTTACTTAATTTAATTAATTACTGTTAAAATTATAATTTTTATTGTATACTTAAGATTATATAAAGTTTAATTAAAGTTTATTATATTATTATATGTAAAAATATTTTTAAAATAGATTCTTATTAAATTTAGATTAGGTAAGATTTAAATTAATATTACTGTTATATGATACGGAATATAAATATTAATTATAATATTAAATGATTTTTATATTATCATTTGTATAAAGTTTTAACACGTTAATCACCTCTTTAAAACAATATTTATCTATTATTTTATTATTATATTATAATATATTATTACTTAGTTCTGATTAATAGTGAATTTAAGTTCGCACCATAGCTAAAAATTCTAGAATTTTAAATTTTTATATTCATAATTTTTAAAATAAAAATACCTGATATTTTTTATGAAAATTATAATTTATATGAATAATTATTTTAAATATTAAATTATTAGTAATTTAATAATGTAGATTTATCTAATTTTTATTTTAATAATTTTTTATATTAATATAGTAATTCTTTTTATATTTATAATATGTGTTTTTTTGAGTTTTATTTTTTTTTAAGTATTAATAATTAATATGATATATATTAATTATATGGTAATGAGATCAAATAACTAAAATGATAGTTATAATTATTTTTTAATTATTTTCATAAACATTTTATTTTTTTTATATTCACTATATTATTTCTTTAATAATTAAATTTTAATGAGTTATAAATTACTACATAATTCAGTAATAATTATAATAAATATCAAATATCTCACATTTATAAACAGTTTTAAGAAGTAAGTAGATAGATTCTAATATAAAAGTTTTTATTTTACAGGACACTTAGCTATAGAAAATTATACAAAATGCCTGTTGGTCCATAATTATACTATATATCCCTAAGAGGATATAGGAGCCTTTTATATTGAGATGCCCATTTTAATCAAATCTTTATAAAATATAAGGACTCGTAATATAACAGTGTTACGGCTTGGTTTTAGGATAATGTATTACTCATACAAAGCTTTTAAAAACTTTGACTAAGGCATTCTTGTATAAAGGTCACCATTTATGAATTTAATATACCTTACTTATATATCATATATGTTCTTATCTATAATATTAACTGAGAAAAATTTAATCTGATATTATATTTGTAATAATTAATAAATGAGATTAAATAAGAATATTTTTATGATATTTTAATTATAAGCTTTTGTTTAAAGTATTATTTATTTTATTAATAGTAATTGTTAATTATATCTATATAATTCACATATTTGCAAAGAATTAGAGAATTTTAATATATTAAAAAATTCGTATATGTTATGCAGATTTATAAAGACAAAAATTTAAATTTATAAATACTTAATATTTAAAATTATATAATCGAATTTGATATATGTTTTTTTACTTTAAAGAAATATAATTTAAGTTTATTTATGTAATAAATTATATTACTTACGAATTTGAATTAGTTTAAAACTCACAACTGAGAAATTCTTTGCTACTATATCTATATATTAGAGGCCAATCCATATATTATAACTACTTTTTCAGATAAGAAAGTCCACATCAATCTGGTGTATGTGGGTTTTTTTAAAATATTAAAAATTAAAGGGCTTCCATTGCTGGAGGATAAAATTTGTTTTAAGATATATTATCACGTCATCAAATATGAAACTCTGACTTGCTGGATTCATAAAGGAATTTATTAATTTATATAAATCGTTATCAGTTTTGTGAAGGTAATGGTAATATGTCGAATTGTCTAATATTAAATATAATTAACTTCACTAATCAAAGTAAGGGCAAAAACGATTAAATATTAGCTTTTATATTTATTTTTTTAAATAATTTTTTAATATATTTTATATTAATATTATTTTCTATTATATTATTATTTTTTTTGTAATTTTTTATTATTTATTTCCATTTTTAATAACTATAAAAATATATATTATACTTTTATTTTTTATTATTAATAAATAGTTAAAAATTTAATTTTTTTCTTTGCTCCCATACTATAAGCTCATCCCAAACTATTTTCTTTTATTTTTATTATTAATTTTTAAATAATAGTTAATAATTAGATTAACAGTTTAATATTTATAGTACATTAGTGCCTCTATTTTAGACACTCTTGAGATATTCTTAATTTTAATTTTTATTTATATTTTAATACTTTTTAATTTATCTATATTAAATTTATATTTAACTATTTTTTAATTATTTTTTAAATAATAACAATTCCTCACTATTGTTGTTTGAGCTATGTGATAGAGGAGCATTTCTTGATTGAAGCAAAAAGCGTAATATGTCTTTTGTAGAATTTTATATTGGTTTTAGAACTAAGTTGACCTTGAATAGGAATCTCAGTGGGAGAATAAATATTAATTACAAGATTCAACCACTCACGATATATATACGATACGTATTATGAATAATTGTATCTTTTATCTATATATATAGGAAAAATAATATGATCCTTCAAAGAAAGATTTCAAGGTACCCTCATTTTATTTTTCTTTAGTATCTCATCATTTTACTACAGTATCTTCCACGATAATCCCTCCATTTATAATATATTATTTTTATTTTATATTTACCACAAATCATCACAAAGATTAATGCTAATTTATGATAAAGACATTTAGTAGTTTATTACTAAGAACCTCGAAACTCTTCATCTACTTACTTTGGGAGTGATCATGAACACTACGGAGATCAATACTTTATCATATAATAACTTTCTAGTAATTTTAATAATTATTACTTATATTGATTATTTATAAAAGTTTACACATATTACACTTTTTATTAATATAAGGTTTAAATTTACAGTGAACTACTACAATTTACTAAAATATTAATTGATATCATAAACTTTTTGTGTGTGTGAGATTATTTTATAATACAACTTTAGAGAGTAATCTATTGATATTTAAATATACTACAATATATATATATAATTTTATATATATTAATTATATTATATCGTGAGTAATATTCTTTTTAAAATTCCTAATATATGCACAAGTATATTATTTATTATTAGATTACATATTTCACTAAGTATAATAGTAGATACACAACCTCAAAGCTTCACAGCGAATTGCACAGACAATGTAGGTTATCGTATAGCTTTATAATTTTATATACATTCTTATATGAACATTGTATCTTTTCTTTACTTGGTTTATGATGTATTGGTATCTTTACGGGATATTAGGTAATTATATAGCAGGGCAATAATATGACTTTCA
This sequence comes from Trachelipus rathkii, assembly GCA_015478945.1. Taxonomy (NCBI): domain Eukaryota; kingdom Metazoa; phylum Arthropoda; class Malacostraca; order Isopoda; family Trachelipodidae; genus Trachelipus; species Trachelipus rathkii. The sequence goes on from JABUQX010008969.1 coordinate 17,999, forward strand.
ACTATTAAAGTATATTAGTATTTAAGGGCTTACGAAATAATTAAATTCGTTTTAGACCTGTATATTAATCCTTTATTATTATATCAGCTTTTAATCAGATTTATTTTTAATTCAAATATTCTTATATCTATATATACTATCTGAATTTTTATAAAATGTTAATTTTTATTGGTCATTTTTTTTACTTTATTAATAGTATAAGCACACATATTTACAGTTTTAGAGACGCTCAGGTTATATGTTTATAATATAATTTTTCTTAGTATTGATTTTTATATTTACTTTATTTAAATATAATTATATTATTGTACATTTAATATAATTATATTAAATTTTAATCTTCTTATATTATATTTATAACTTTGACTTTTCATTAACTATCACTTTTATCTTTAAGTCACACGATATTTATTTTATAGTTTATTTTATAGTATCTTGGCACCTTTTTTTTTAGTATAACAAGTATTTGAATTATTAAATCTGCATATTAACTATTATATAATGATAGTCTTCTTATACTTTTTAATATTATTTTATATATTATATCAAATTTTATATTTTTTTATAATTATTTTATTATTATTAGAGTGTCTTTCATTATATATCTATATATGTTTATAGTTATTAATATTAACCTAGAGTATTATTTAATTTTATTATAGTCATAAAATTTATTTATTATTAAAAGATTTAGTACATAATATTTAAATTGAGAACGATTTTTTACTTCATAATTTATCATAATTTAATAATTTTATATTTAATTTAATTAATTATATTTTATTTATAAAATTATGTAATAATATTTAATAAATTTATTTTTATATTTATTTAAATTGAACTATTATATTAAAATATTTTAATTTATTTTAAATAATTATTGAAAACATATTCAGAATTTCCTTAATCATTCAAATATTTATTACATACTATTTTAACTTATAAAGTATTGTAACTATTGATAATGATATTTTTTTCATTATAATGAATATGTTAATTTAATATTAACACAACATATTTATATATTATATTAATGAATAATTACGATGAACTTTAAAATTTAAGTTAATTATTATAGTATTAATTATAGTATAATATACATTATATTTTTGAATTATAGTTCATGTAGAATATTAATTAAGTATTATAATTATATCTTGTAATTTATAATTCACTAAATTCGTTTTTTTAAAATTTTAATTAAGGGCTTATGGATTTTATATTTTATAATTTTTTATATAATTTTTTGTTTATAATAGTAACTAATTAACAAAAATTTCTTTTAAAGACAGACTAAAATTATGCTAAATAATATTTATATTGATAAATACTTTATTACAAATTATATGTATAGAATAATATATAATTATATTTTTAAACCAAATCAACCAGCAATAATTGACATCGCTTTTTTTTATTCAATCTTTATATAAATCAATAATCCGTACACTAATATTAAGATAAGTTTATATTTTAAAATATCTCTATTTTTTTAATTCATAGTTATCTTTATTTTAATCACTGCAGTGTTTCTATATAATTTATCTTATTTCTAATTCTTGTGTTTAAGCATAATTTACCAATATTTATTATTGTTTAATTAATATTTATGTTTTAATAAATTATTAATACTATTTTAGTTATCCTTTTTTAATATACCTATTTATTTTTAATGATCATCAACTATTTTAAATTTTAGAAAAATTTAGCTTGTATTATAGTATATTTTTATATTGATATTTATATTTATTAATAATATATTATCTGTTACATTTTAATATTTTAATCTTAATTTTAGATATTTTAGTTTTTCTAAACATACCATACCTAGGATTCACTGCTCTCTCCGTCTCTGCGCATATCAGATTTCGCGGACGACAGAGCGAGGATCACCAACATTTCTCTGTATTTTACATTCCTCTAGAATAAAAAATTTAACCATATCTGAATTAAAGCAGAAGAAATTGAAATCACCTCAAACTATTATACAATATTGAGGAACTGGAAAGCGTGAAGTCAGCTCATTGATTCAACTTATGGAAGAAATCAGTTGGGAACCAAGGGTTAGATGTAGACGAAAATGTGTGCTATATTGAAATGATCCTAAAACATTGCGCTTTTTTTTCCCTGGGTTTGTTTTACAAGCAATAAAAATTCTTCTAACGCTTTCCACCAACGACTTGCACAATTGAAAGATCATTCAGCACTTTAGGAAGAGTTAAAACTTGGCTAACGTCAAACCATTTCCGAAGATCGATTAAATGGATTATTGTTTGCTCAATGTTCACAGAGCGAAACTCTCGTGGCGAAAAAAATAATTGGTGATGTTATAACAAGAATTTGGAAAGGAAAGAAGAAAGAATCTAAATTTTATTTCCAAACCAAACCAATAATTAAACTGAAATAAAAAAAAACAATAAATTAATTCATTAAGTGCTTGCCTGATACCATAACTCACATATTTTGTCGCAAACTATTTTTTATAGTTCATGTGTGTACTTGTGATATATAAAAGTAACTAAAAAAGCGTCATATATGGACTTACACAGTCATTCGCGAGAGATTTGAGTTTCTGTACTGACATAGTGAATTAAGCATTCAATATCAGACATTTATTATCAAATAATAAATTTGCAATTCAAATAGTAAATACATTGCCGCCAGTGCGTAAACGTCGAAGACGGTTCGAAGAACAAAAGAAAACGCCAAAATAACCTTGTAAGTACTCATTATTATATATAATATATATATATATATATATATATATATATCGTATATATGATATATATATATATACTAATATATATCATATACTTATATATATATAATATATATATATATAGATATATATATATATATATAATATATATATTAATATTATTATATATAATATATATATATATTATATATATATTATATAATTATATTATATATGTTCCTTGTGAAATTCGAATTAAAAAAAAATCTGGCCCCCCCCCTTAGATTTCATCCTGCCGGCGCCCATGACGGGAGTCTTCGCCAATCCACTCAAAAGTCGGATTAGGGGCGTCGTATCCTTGCGCCCGTGAATGAAATGGAATTTAAAATCTATCTCTTAACCAAGTTGAAAAGAGCCTCCTCTTATTTTTTTTTCCTTTCTCATTTCTACGGTGGGGTTGTTAAGAAACTCCTTATTGTCGCAGAAAATGGAACATTATTTCTGGTTCCTTTTCCTCACTATCTATCTGTTAATTTAAAATTTAAATTTGATTCTTCCTCTTTCCCTCTTCTTTCTTCTTCCAGCGGCACCACTGCTGCATTACCAAACTTTGATTCTTCCTCTTCTTCCTTTCTTTATTCTTCCATCTTCTTCCGATTTGTTCATTACCCTTCTGCCTAAAGCTGACTCTTCAGTCATTCACTTGCAATAATTCCACTTTATTATACATTATTATTTTGCTGTTCTGGAAATAAGTTCCATGGATTTGAAGTTTCTTTGATAAAATTTGCAGCATTTAAATTAAGATCTAAGGTCATACTAGTCCTTAAAATGCTTTAAAAAGGAATTTAAAACAAAAGATAAATATTATTATTATTATTATTATTATATTATTATTATTATTATTATTGTTATTATTATTATTATTATTATTATTATTATTATTATTATTATTATTATTATTATTATTATTATTATTATTATTATTATTATTATTATTATTAGTGTAAAGGGGTGTCCCCCTTGATTTTTATAAAAATCGCAGGATATACGCTAAAAAAATAATGAAGAATAATGAAAACGAAAATCGTCGCTCTCTTTAGGAAAAAAAGTTCTCTCAAAGTTGTTAAAAATTCCTTAGGATTTTCTTATAAAAAGAATACATATGTTTTTTTTTATTTTTTTTTTGAAAAATCACAGGATATACTCTAAAAAATAATAATAAAGCTTAAAATAACGAAAATGATTTAAGTCTTTAGGAAAAAAAGCTACAGCCTCTCAAAGTTGTTAAAAATCCCATAGGATTTTCTTGTAAAAAAAATAATTTTTTATTAAAAAAAAAATCACAGGATATACTCTAAAAAAATAATAATGAAGCTTAAAAAAACGAAAATTATTTAAGTTTTAGGGTTATCCTAGTTCAGGTTATGATAAGATTTGGTAATTCTACATAGATTTTCTCTGAGTATACCTAACAAAACCTGAACTAGAGGGCCTGAAATGAGACCTAACTTTGATGGATCAAAAATGAAAAGTCTATTAGAGTTTTAACAACTTTGAGAAGCTGTAACTTTTTTTTCCTAAAAGAGCGACGATTTTCGTTTTCATTATTCTTCGTTATTATTTTTTTTTTAGAGAATATCCTATGATTTTTGTTTTGAGCCTCAGACACATTTTTATCAGCTTATCTGTTTCGCGTTATTAAAAAGTAACCTTTATATATATATATATATATATATATATATATATATATATATATATATATATATATACATACTATATAATATTATATATATATATATAT
>JABUQX010008969.1:27500-30008 GCA_015478945.1 Trachelipus rathkii
CGAGTTAATTCTCTCTAGCATGGAGGTAGCTTGTTTATAGGAAAGAAAACTAATGTCACATTGCAAATATAAAAAAAAAACACGAAATGTTAGGTTTAAACGTTTATTACTAAAACTCCCTTTTTTAACATATGTGAGGATATTTAAGCCAATTGGGATGGATAAGTCCACGTTACAATTGGAATAACAGGGCAGGTACCATATAATATTGAAGTTCTGCGCTGAAATAAAAACTGGCAGTTTTTTTTTTTTTTTTAGGGAAACAGCACTTGAGGTTTACCAATTAATCATAATTAATTAACTTTTATATATGGAAATTATATTTGTTATTATATTTTATAAATAGACTCACATTACCGGAAGTGGGTTATGGCAATGTTATGACGCTAACTTCGATCGTAGGCATCGACGCGAATTTTCCTGAATTTTTTAATTATACAACCCTAGTGTTGTTTCTAATTAAGATTTACCATTAATTTATTCATATATATAGTTTAAGTATGATGAGAGAGAAGAGAGAGAGAGAGATGAGAGAGAGAGAGGAGAGGAGAGAAGAGAGAGAGAGAAGAGAGAGACAGAGAGAGATGAAGAGAGAGAGAGAGATGAGGAGGAATTTGCTTAGTTTCGTTTTCATTATACTTCATTATTATTTTTAATTTATTATTTTTACAATTACCTTTGTAAACTTCGCTTTGGTGTTTGAAAAAGCAAATTCAAACACTCTTAAATTAAGTGTGTCACGGATACGAAACATTTACTCTCATTAATCAAACTATCGTATAATTATCATTCATTTCTAGACATTTATATCTACACTAATATATATATATAGTTATTATATATATTATATATCATATTATATATATATATATATATTTATATTATATATATATATTATTTATATTTTATATATATATAATTATTATTTTATATATTTATTTATATATATATATATATTATTATTATATATACTATAATAACTTGCAAAATGTAAAAATGGACATGTTATTGTAGGTAAAAATACCCTTGGCTATATGTAATAGTATATTTACAATAATCATCATGTTAATATTAACAATATTTTCAGATTATATTGATATTAAAATTTTTTTTTGCTAATTTTTAAATAATTTCTATTTTATTCATTTACAAATTTAGGGGCAATCAGTTATTAAAGTTTTCAATACTGTGGTCGATCTTATCGCAAGTTCCTCTTCAGAATCTAAACACAGGAATATTTTAATGAATATGCAAAATAAAATTATTTTTAAAAAATTTATGTTGGTTATTTATTAAACATTTTTCCTTCATCTTCTATCTTTGATGTTTCTTCCAAGATTTTTGAAAGTAAGATAATATTGAATTTTGTAATATCGCTCATTTTATGTCTTTCCAGTGATAATCTTGTTGAAGTTCTATGATTATTCGTTTGATTTTTGATTACTGCACTCTATATATCATTTCCTTGCTTTTCTTAGTAATAGATCACAATAAATAATGGGAGCCCCTTCTTTATATTTGATTTTGTGGTTATGTTCCGACCGATGATGAGTGGTCAAAGCAGAATTAGTGGAGACATTAATTAAATCGGCTCCCATTATTTATTGTGATCATAATTCCTTCTCCATTTAGAGTCATGTAATCATCTACTATATTCTCAAAGATACTTTCAGAGTATTCCTGGGAAACATTAAAATTGGTACGATATTCAAACTTCTCATTATTACTTACTTCGATACTATCCTTTGGGAAAACAATCCAAGAAGAATTGATTGTTAATAAATTTAAAACAGTTAATTTTGTTTAAAATAATAATTTTTATTTTGTATTCATTAAAATATTTTTCCTGTGTTAGATCCTGAATGAGGCCTTTTGATAAGATGCGAGGTGAAAGCTAAATCTTGTGTTTTTTTAGTGTTATTTTGTAAAATTAACAAAATGTTTTTTAAATAATATATAAAAAATTAAAATTGTGGTAAGTTATTTAAATTATATTAATTTAGTGCTAAGTTAATAAAAATATTACATATGCCAATGGTATACTATTTTCCTATATAAATATAATATATTATTAATTATATTATCATATTATATATTAATTATTATATTATATATAATATATTAATATTTAATTATATATTTATATAATTATATAGTATATTATATAATATTCTAATATTATATATATTAAATATATGAATATTACTAGATATATATATAAATGTATGGAATATATTATATTGGGATATAGATATTATATGTATAAAAGAGTTAGGTAAATATAGTATAGAAGATATAAAGGGTTAGGGAAAGAGTAGAAGGTAGTAAAATGAGGAATGAAGAATAAAAGGGAGAGATATGAGGTGTGAGGATAAGTGGAGATATGGGACGATTATAAGAAGGTATAAAGTGAATAAGTAAGAAAGTACGTATGGCTATATAAGAAGTAAAGATAAGAGGAGTATAGGTGGAGAGAGCGCAAGAGTGGGAGTTAGGTAGAAGATGAGG
>JABUQX010008970.1:0-12500 GCA_015478945.1 Trachelipus rathkii
TATACGACCAGAGCTCGCACATGTAAGATGCATTTCCTTCATCCTTCTAGTCCTGATTGCTGTAAGAGTGAATTGGATTCTCTTTCTCAATGAACCCATCCCAGATTATGCGTTAGCGGAGTCCAACTTTATCGTATTAAATTCCTTTGCATTCAAATTACCAATACAGATGTTCTCTAGAGTTCAATATTCCAAGCACTTCTGATCAATAACCTAGACCCCTCTAAATTGTTTTTATAGTAAAACGGAAAATTGACAAAACCTGAATGGTACAGATCTTCACTACGGGCGATGACGCATTAGTATAGATACAGAATCAAATTTCCTGTAACATGTTTCACACAGCTGAAGTCTATCTTAACGGAACTTCACTAGGTGCATCAGCGGCTAATTATCCTTATAGAAACTATATAGAACATTTGTTAAATTATTCAGACGATGCTAAACAATCTCATCTCAAATCATGTGGTTTTTACAGTTTCAAAGATAAAGCTGCACATATAGATAAAGCAACTAGAGTCATAAATAATACTTATGAATTTTACGGACGATTAAATGGCGATATCTTCTCTCAAGAACGACTCATTCTACCATCTGAGATACTAGAATCATTTATCAACGATTCAATTCTAAATTTGCTCTTAAAATAAAAAGTAAACCTGCCTGTTACAGCTGTAAGTGATGCCAGAACACTGTTTTCAAAACTGTTTGAGGTTATCTCTATGTAGAAAAGTGAAATTATCACCACAGCGTGACATTTGGAATTGAAATTCATATTAAACTACAGCAAAGTACCCTATTAAGAGAGTTGAAACCAAGATATTTAATTTCACTCAAGGATTATCGAGTATCAATATCCCTAACATTGTGAACGGAAATTTACCGCAGAAGTAATAATAAGGCATTGTGAAATGAAGCCTACTCCGGAATTATAAAAAGTCACCCTATAAATTCACACCCCTTTCGGACTTAAGGGGTATCATTAACATGTGAATCGGAACTACCTCTACGGACGTGATTATGAAATGTTATACAACGGAGACCTATCTCTCTGTACGCGTCCTTTTTACGACTTAATAGCCAACACTGTATCATGTAATGATAGCGGGACAGGTTTAAATCTTGAAGAATACGCAAAGAATAGTAATTTATATGCGTATGATCTTACTGCAGACCTTTCAGCTTGTAACGCCTATCATTTAAACATTTTGAGAAAGGGCACCCTAGGACTAAATCTCTCTTTTGGATCGATTCTACAATCACCCATCACTGTAGTAGTCTATCTTGAGCATCCTCAACTCATTGAAATTGACAGAGTACGCAACGTACTTTTGAATTATTAAAGATGAATGAAGCGGAAATAAAATCGGTGTTTAAAATGAAACCAGCTTTTGGAGTGTTTGCTGTTAACGAAATAAACTCTGTAAAGTTGAGAAGGATCAGTGCCTTTCATATTCAATACATGCCTCGTCACATCCCTCAAGCAGGACATTGATATTTCCGTTATAGAGTAAAAAACATACTGGTTCACATAATTGATTCTTTGAACTTAAAAATTTTATATGATAATATTATATTACCGTCGTATATTTTAAAAATATAGATAATGTAAGCTGTGTAAAAACTATGTCTTACCCTGTTTAACCCTTATATTCTAATTTATGTGGAGTCTATTGTATTTATTTCATTATATGCTTTTTAAATAATGTATGTTTTAATAAACTTTTAAATATATATTTGATGCTAAAATTTGTATGTCAATGATTTTATAGTTTCTGATTATGTAATAAATGCTTTAAAATGAAAAAACGCAATTTTACTTCCCTTAAAACTCGTATAGTATAAAAAGGTTTTAATTAAAATTTCGTACAATTTTAATTAAAAATAAAATGTTTATATAACAGAAACCTGCCTGTGTGTTTATTATTCTTATTACAAATTAAAACATAAAAAAAGTATTAAAACAAAAAATAAAAATAGAAATAATAAATAAAAAGTAATAACAAATAAAAAAATATAAAAGAACAAACATAATGTTAATAAATATAATATGAGTTAAAAACAGTAAAGCAGAAAGTTAAGCAGTAAAGCAGCAGTAAAAGAGTAAAGCAGTAAAACAAAAGCGTACTAATCCCCCATAGGTGGTTAGGTAACACCTCTATTGGTTTTACTGCCTTTTACTGCTTTGGTATGTAAATGGTACGTGAGTTAAGCATAAAGCAGAAAGTTAAAGCCAGTAAAAGCAGAAAGTTAAAGCAGTAAAGCAGAAAGTTAAAGCAGTAAGCAAGAGAGTTAAAGCAGTAAAGCAGGAAAGCAGTAAAGCAGTAAAGCAAAAAGTTAAAGCAGTAAAGCAGAAAGTTAAAGCAGTAAAACCATGAGTTAAAGCAGTAAAGCAAAGGTTAAAGGCAGTAAAGCAGGTGAAACAAAGGCAATACTAATTTCCCCTAGGTGTTAGGTAAACACCTCTATTGTTTTACTGCTTTAACTGCTTTAACGGAATGTAAAGTATATGTTTTTAATTAAATTTCGTACAATTGTAGTAAAATAAAATGATTATATATCAACCACTCTGAATTTTTTTCTTCTTACATACAATTTTTAAAATTTATAAATTAAAAAGTATTAAGTAAAAAGTATTAAGTAAAAAATAATGTTAATAAAATAATATGTGTTAAATAATAGGTTTGTAATGAGTTACAGTTTTAGGTTCGCGAAAAATGTTTTTAATAAAAATGTTTAAGTAAGAAATAAAAATGAAATGACTCATAGTATGTTTGAAAAGAAATTCTTTGAAATGCTTAAGTATGAAATTTTTTGAATAGTTTACATTGATATCATATTTTTCAGTTCACGGCGGTAATAATTGGCGTCCTGCGGACGACGCGGCGGCGGTTTACACGGAAATATTGCGCCTGCGGGCGCACGCGGCGGACGGTTTCGCGACGGTGTTCACCTGCGGGCGCACCGCGGCGGTGGTGGAAATATTGCGCCTGCGGGCGCAACCGCGGCGGCGGTTTCACGCGGAGGGGCTGACACTGGCGGAGCGCGGACTCTGAAACGGGTTTGGCGGTCACTGTCTCAAATGTGTAGCTCTTTAGATATATTTATTCTGCTATGCTATAAGTGTTAGAAACAGGTACTTAACGTCATAGTAGGAAGCAATTCTAGCAGATTGGTATATAATCACGCATATTCGAATCCTATACCTTATTACCTAGGGGTATACACCCATATTAGGGGGCATTCGGGGCTCAGGGAGGCTAGAAAAGGCTTTGAAAAAAAGTGGCACTCAAAGTGGTTGGCACTTAGATGGTGGCACTCCTTGGCACTAATGTAGCTCACTTTGGGCGCGCGCACAATTGGCACTCACTTGGCACTCAATTGGCACTCATTGGCCTTGGCACTCTTTGGCACTCACCTGGCACTGCACCTGGCACTCATAGAATACTCATAGAAGACTAATGAACATCACAGGTACTTCTAGCGGTGATTGGGAAACCATCAAAGCCCATCAGAGTTAGCGTGGGTCAAAATTGACCCATGGTATATGGCAAGGTTAAGGACGAAATATCATGGTCAAACAAGGTAAAGACGTCAAAAAATAGGGCTAAGCCCCTAAAGGAAGCCCAAAAATTACCGTGGGCCAAAAATGACCCATGGTATATGGTAAGGTTAAGGTCGAAATATCATGGTCAAACAAGGTAAAGACACCAAAAAATACGGCTAAGCCCCTAAAGGAAGACCAAAAATTACCGGTGGGCCCAAAATATGAACGCCATGGAATACCAAAGGGTTGGTTGAAAATTACCGTGGGCAAAAATGACCCATGGAAAGACCAAAGGGTTGGTCGAAAATTACCGGTGGGCAAAAAATGACCCATGGAAGACCAAAGGGTTAGCCAAAAATTACCGTGGGCCAAAATTGTCCCACGGAAGACCAAAAATTGCCGTGGGCTAAAAATGACCCATGGAAGATCAAAGGGATGGTCGAAAATTAGGGTTGGCCAAAATTGACCCTTGGAAGACCAAAGGGTACCCCAAAAATTACCGTGGGCCAAAATTGACCCATGGAAGACCAAAGGGTAGCCTAAAATTTCCGTGGGCCAAAATTGACCCATGGAAGACCAAAGGGCTGGTCGAAATATCATGGTCAAACAAGTTAACGACATCAAAAAGGGCTAAGCCCCTAAAGGAAGATCAAAAATTACCGTGGGCAAAAATGGCCCACGGTCGAAAAAATTAGGGGGCGTAAAATAGGGGGGGTAATACGTACAACGGTTGCTGACGCAACCGTTTGGCGCACACTTTCCTCGAAAGGGTGCTAAAAATTAGGGTTGCCAAAAAATTAGGGCTGCCAAAAAATTAGGGCTGCCAAAAAATTAGGGCTGCCAAAAAATTAGGGTCGCCAAAAAATACCGTGGGCCAAAAATGACCCATGGAAGACCAAAGGGTTGGTCGAAAAAAAGGTAAAGGCCAAAAAAAAGGTCAAGGCCCAAAAAAGGTCAAGCCCCAAAAAAGGTCAAGGTCAGGTAAAAAATTCGAGCTCAAAAAAGGTCACGGTCAAAAAAAAGGTCAGGTAGGTCGGTCAGGTAGGTGGGTTTTTCGTTGGGTGAGTTTTTCGCTGGGTGGGTTTTTTGTCGGTTGGGGTGGGTTTTTCGTGCTCCAGTTTACCCTTCCTACTACTCTCATGTAACATCAAGTAGTGGTGATGACAAAGAAACAGAGTTTAATGTAAGTGTTTTGGATGTAATAGCAAAATATCAAAAAGTAAAAAGGAATGATCCCTAAGGTGATACTCTAATGTAGTGGACAGGGAACGAACATATCTTCAAAAAGTTGAAGATGATGGCTAAAAGATATTTGTCATGCCTTCTAGTAGTATACTAAGTGAACAACTTTTCAACTATTATAATAAAAATAATAATAATAATAATAATAATAATTAATAATGGAATAAATTAATAATAAATTTTGATAAATAAATATAATGAATAATAATAAATATAATAATAAATAATAATAATAATAAAAATAAATAAACAAATAATAAAAATAATAAATAAAAATAATAATTTAATATAAAAATAATAATAATAATAATAATAATAATAATAATAATAATAATAATAATAATAATAATAATAATAAAAATAATAATAATAATAATAATAATAAATAATATATAATAATATTATTATTATTATTATTATTATTATTATTATTATTATTATTATTAATATTATTATTAGTAGTAGTATATGTAGTAGTAGTAGTAGTAGTAAACAAAGCAATCGCTAATTTTTTTTATTTATATATATATATATATATATATATATATATATATATATATATATGGTTCAATCCATATTATATATATATATTTATAGGTATATTATAATATATTATAAAAATATTTTTCTATAGTATATTATATATATGATATATATTAATATATAGTATATATTTTAATATATGTATATAATATAATAATATATATATATATTATATATACTATAGTATATAACTATATAAATATAGTGATATAATATATATAAGTATAACTACTATACTATAAATATATATATATATATAATATATAGTATATATATATAGAGTTATATATAAGATGATATATATATATAATATATATATATAGTATATATAGTATATATATAGTATATAGTATATATAAATATATATATACATATATATATATATATATATATATATAGTATATATATATAAATATATATTATATATATACTATATATATATATATATTATATTATTATATATATATATATATATATATATTATATAATACGTGTGTGAGTAGGTGTATATGTGTCTAGTATATATATGCTCTGATGTATTTCCGCACTTCTTTTTAAATTTTTTTTTTGCAAACCAAATACGCACCTGGCCTTTGCTTCTCTAATTCGTCATACGCATCCTCCCCGCTTTAATCTAGTTGCTTTTTAACTCCCGTTCATTAGTACGTCAATATTAGCAACTGCAATTATTTTTTAAATTGATTTTGATTTTGTGTGTGTAGTACATTATATATATAATATATATATATAATAATATATTATATATATATCTATTATATATATATGTATATATATAATATAGATATATATATATATATATTATAATATATATATAATATAATATATGATATATAATTATATAATTAAAGTATATATATATTATATATATATACCTGTATATTATATATATATATATATAATATATATATATATATATATATATAATATATAATTAGTATATATATATATATATATATATAAATATAATTATTTATTAAATATTTAATTTATATATATATAAATATATATATAATATTATATATATATAAGTATATATATATAATATATATATATATGTTATAATATAATATATTATGTGATGTATATATATTATATATTAATAGTAAAGTAAATTTATATATATATATATATATATATATATATATATATATATATATATATATATTACTTTGCATCAGCTTTGGTTCATCTTTATTTTATTTGTAATTTATCATTCTATTTTTTATTTATTTTTTTTTTTTTTATTTTAATTTCGATTCCAATTTTATTTTTCATTTATATTTATTTTGTTCCTGTGTGTCGTTATTTGTTTATCTATTAAAAATATTTAAAAAAAGTATAAATCTATGCTACCTAACGTAACCTAAAATAACCTTACTTAACGTAACATAGCCTTACTTAACCTAACCAAATATATATTATTATATAAATTATTATACTTTCCATCGTTTCAGTAAACAACAAAGCAACAAATTATATAAATAAATTGGAAAATAGTTCAAACTCTTCTCACTATGCGCTCCGTTCTACATTTTGTTCGATAACGTAACTATGGGACAGAGATAATGGACATGAGCTAATAAAATTGCTATAATAACGCATACGTATTTTTCGGTTTCAGAAATAGCCCAGTCAATAAAGGTTATGAAGCGGAAATAATTTGGGTAAAGCTAATTTTTACCCCATTGATAGATAACTATCACAGGAGTATTTTCGCAAAATTCTTCAAATATCCCCCCGGAGCTTCTCCTCAGCCCCCTAAAGGGTAAAAATGACAATATTTACAGAACAGCCATTATCTCCGTTACTAATGATCGGATAAATTTTATTTTTTTTGTTGTCTTTGTTATTAAGTGGGCTACAATATTTTTTATTTTCATATTTACGCATAACCTAATAATTTTTGACAAATTAAAGAAAGGAAGTGGAAAAAGTTGGTTTTCTAATTTGAAACTTTTGATTTTTTGCGCTTTAATTTTTTTTACGTGCCATATTATGTGAAAATCATTCATATACAGGTTATAGCCTACAGTTTTGTGAATCTACTGATATATATTTTTATTTATTCATGTGCGAGGCAAATTTGGTTCCCCGAGAAAATAAGAATTTGATGTAAAACAATATGAAATGATTTTTTCAATACAATTTCTAATGCTTATGCCAGTTTTGATTCGGGGCCCTAACCATTTCCACTAATATATGGGCCATTCCATCATCCGGCACCTATTGACCCGCCTTGTTCCGGACCGGCCAAACCGGCAGTTGTTTAAAAACACTGTATTACATAGCGATAAGTGCTTTACAGCATCACGGATCATCAACCCAATACTAACATGTTGTATACATTATATTCTTTTGACATCCAGCTCCTTTTATGATTACATTTTAATTACATTTAATTTGTTGTTTCTATCATATGTTCAATCGCTGCTATTTACAATGTGTACAGCTTCATTCTACAGAAGGTGGATCCACACTATCTTCCTCGAAAAAAAATAGCGAGTTTAAGCATGACAACCCATTACAATGCTCACACATTGGAGAACATATCAAGTTTACTTTTCTGCATCCACAGAAACCACCACATCCTTTTCTGCAAACACAAGATAGTTGATGTAACAGATCATCTGGAGCAAATGGTTTGGATGTGGTAACTGGTTTCAGTTTTCTTTTGAAACCTCCATTCTATTTTATAGTTTCAATTTTTCATCCACACTCTGTAGCGGGGAGTTTGTTTCCTAACCACCTCGGAATTTGTAAAAAAAAAAACTGTAAGTAAGTGTTGATGGCAAGCTTCTGAGGTCGGCGGCAGTTTTGCCAGGTCAAAGTTAGATCTTAGAGCACTTTTCTTTGTCAAAGCCAAGAATCTGTAGTATCGGTCATCGCTCAACTTGAGTATTTTTTCAACCCATACAAATACAGCACATATTTCTCTCCGGCAGCCAATAATTCTTCTTTTTATGTGGTAACATCTAGAAAGATCTCGGCCCAACTGCGAGTCTCTGATAACTTAAGCATTTCCATTGTTTTTTTTCCTTATACCATAAAAACAAGAGGTTGTGTCACAGCCAGTCAATACATGGGTAAATAATAGAATTTGTCGGGAACTCTTGTACTTTTCAATCAAAGCTTCTATCTTGAATATGGCGGTTGAATAAATAGCACCACCTGTTTCTTTACGAAAATATATATATTTTTCCGTTCAGGAGACAGCACAATTAACAACACAATTAAATCTATATCTGACCACAACTACAACGCTAGAACTAGCGTTAATTTGGTTCATCGCTGTCATTACAATGTCTACATTGGCATCTTCTTCTTCCGATATTATCACCTTCACTCCATGATTTTGAAGATCTGATCCCAGAGTTAGCGTCAATTTCTTTTTATTTGTTTTGTTGCCCAAAAAAGTCCTCTTTTGCTGTAACACAAACTGTGTTTTTCTGAAACGCGATATCGCAGGATGAATGTCTTGCCGCCCTTCTGTTCTGCTCTTCATTTTTGGTAGTAGGCTCATTGGGATATCCGTCAAAAACAATGATTGCGTTATTTTCCAATACTTATTGCGAATCTATCCACGGTAGTTTTCTAGGATATCTCCGTACGTACAATTCTTTGGCCATGTCACATGGTGTAGCAGGAAGCCTCCATCCAAAACATAAGTATCATCGTTCATATCAAGGTTCTCGAAAAGACCTTCCTCAAACATTTTCATCAGAGAAGATTTTGTACCCTTTCGAAGAGATACACCATCAAATAAGGATGATGGACTTGCTGACAATTCATATCGCAGATACAATCTTAATTTGCTTGAGCTGTCGCAGACGCACAATATACGGTGGAAGAGATGTTGGGAATTAACGATAACTTTTTTTGATTCAACTTTAACCGATTTTTGGTGTGCTTGGGTTTTTACCATGTCTTTTGTGTGAAATTAGAGCTCTTCAAAATTTTTCCCTTTCATTTTGTAAATAGCTTTAAGCCCAATATCATAAGCTCAGTCACAATTTGCCGAATCGTCACTTACAAATCCAGATTCCAAGGAAACTAGTTCTCCCGAGAGTTTCGTGAATGGATTGTGTTGTTGTAGCTACGTGGTAATTTAATGTATAATTTATAATAATGCACAATATACATTGTAACTTAAATAAAAAATAGTTTATGTATCATATTACTGATATATAATAGTTATGAATTTTGATATTATTATTAAATAGTTATATATAATTGTCGAGTATTATTAGGGGTTATTTTGTGGTTTAATATATTTAGGGGGTATATAATAATAATATATATAATATAATATACAAATAATTCAATTTATTTACTATACTATATATTATATCGTCTACTTATAGTTCTAATTAATATGCCAATTGGTATTCAAATAAAAAATGGTGTATGCTCCTCCGGGGGGACATATAGCTATAACAAATGCCCACCTGGAAAAATTTTCAATTGAGTAAATCGGTATGATAAGATTGAAAACTGTGTTTGCAATTTTCTCAATTTTCCAGCCAAAAAAAATGTGTCTAGAGTGTTTGAAGAATTAAAGTTCCAGTAAAACATTGCTAGAGTTCAATTATTGAGTCTCAATGGTGCAATTTTTCTTTAGTATATTGATTTTTCGTATAATAGATCTAATCTTTTAGTGATATTTCAATTCTTGAGCTAATATTTCGAAAATAAAAATATTTGTAGGGCGAATATCGAAATATCATAAGATTGAAAAGGACGAATAGCAGAAAAATCTCACGAATATATATAGTTTAAAATAAAAAATGGGAATTACGAAGGAATGACTACAGACATCAGAAAAATCACTCCAAATTGACGTTTTTACAGATAAAGCAGTTGGAGGAAACCAGAGGGATTGTCCTGAATGTCTTGAAAAATAAAGAATTTTTTTGGGTCATTTTTAGTTTGGGGTCATAATGGGGTCTGCCTTAAAGGATAAATAATCAAACGGTCCCCATTTTGTAAAACTACGAATAATTTGCAAAATGTTTCTTATTTCTACGTTGCTATATAATGCTTTAGGTCTAATTGTCTTGAGTTTGTCACGTCCATAACATAACATTACATACATATCCATAAGTTTACTGCCTACTTAATCACAACATACAAATATAGACATACATACATACATACCTAACACATACATACATACTACATACATCCATACTATAAAAAAAATCTCATCATGGGCTATCCCTCCAAAGCAGTAATAATTCAAAGGAAAGTCAAAGAAGCAGAACCCCAAAGGTCGACGAGTTTGCATCAACATAGCAAACACATTATTACTGAAGACTTGAAGAATTTGTACAGAACACAGAAATGAGAAAGTATGTGTTTGGAAGATCTTAGGGTTAAGGTGAGGAGAAGAGTTTAAAAGTTCAAGTTAAATAAAAATTTAAGAAAATGTCTAGTATGCAGATGATATTATATTATTGGTAATGTGGATAATGAGTAAAATTAACTGTTCAGAAATTCTATAGATGGAGAATAAGTATTTTCCTCTACTGCAAGCACTGGACGGGATTTCTGGGCATTCCTCCTCCTCCCACCTTGCTTCCTCTCAGGTGTCCTATGTCTTTGCCTGTGAATTATCCATTTGATCGGGTGATGGCTCCGAGATCTATGAACGTTGTAGGAAGGCGGGGGCCCGGAATGCCATATGTCCCTCCCCGTGGTGTTTTGAGGGATGTGCTTGCCGAGCTGGCCCTCCCGCTCGTTCAATCTATATTACTCTATGCTCAATACTAAACGACTTTCCCTCAGTGTTGAGCACGCACATGTCAACCTATTCCGAAAAAAAGGAAGCCGTTTCTGATCTTCTAACTATCGCCTATAGCTCTTACTTGTATTCTATCTAAGATCTTTAAAAACCCTTCTCAACTCTCACTTCTTAGACCTTCTGGAATCTCATTTCTCTTTTTTTCCGTGCGCAGACGGCTTTACGGCGTTTCGAGGTCTACTGGTGATCTACTTTCTATTTATACCGATTTATGGTTTTTCCGCCCTTAAACTACGGGGAGACTTGCCCGGTGGCGCTTGAAAAAATCCAAAGCATTGACCGGGTTAATGGCACGCGTCACTGTCTCCTATAGCCCCCTCCTTTGGGTTTTCCGTGCCTCTCTTTTGCTTACTTATGTTAGTTTTCTTTCTGTCAATATCGGCTGTTGTTGATGGGGCGACTTCTTCTTCCTGTCGTTCTGTCAATAGTGGTGTTTCCCAGGGTTCTGTTATCTCCTACTTTATTGTCCTACTTTTCATTAATGATCTTCTCACCTGCTAATCTAACTATATCACTCATATGCCGAGGACTCGACCTTTCATTCTTCACCCACTTTCAACCATCTATGCACGCCGCGGTTATACTCTTCACTCTTAGGTGGGCAGTGAATACCGTATAGGAGTACATAAGTCCAGAGGCTGATTCTGGATGAATTCCGGGGTGGGTCGTCTTCAAACCTTGTGAAATTTCAATTCTTTAAAAACTGCAACTTCTTCAAATCTCTCTCTCTAAAGACACTTCTAACTTTCCTATCTCTTTCGACGGTTCTCTCGTCTCTTCTCCTGTGACAATATAAACATCCTTGGCCTAACATAAACAAAGAAAAATGTCTTGGAAACCTCACTCACAACAACGGTTGCTAAGGCGGGCTCAAAGAAACTGGGATCTGTTTAATCTGCGAGACTTTTTTTCCTCTCCACAGTTTTACTCTCAGTTATACAGAGTGGCCTCATTCCGCCCTTGTATGGAGTTACTTGCTCTCATATCTGGGGGGGCTCAGGTTTACTCGGCTTCTGGATAGGGTCCGATGTCAAAAGGCAAAAAAGACTTATAAACCGTCCGTTTCTTTCTAGTTCCTTTGACCCTCTATCTTTGCGGCGCGATGTTGGTGCTTTATCTTTTTCTATAGGTATACAGTTGCGGCAAGTGCTCGAGGGAGCTTTCCACTCGCGTGCACCACCTTTAGACGCCCTCGTAGCACAATGGGGTGCTGTATCGGCACATGAGTTTTGTGGTTGATATTAGCAACTCCAGACTAGTTCGCTGTGGTGCCTTCTTCTTTCTTTCATACCAACCTCGTCTGTTCTGTGGAATTCTCTCCATCTTCTGTGTTTTTCCTACTTCAAT
>JABUQX010008970.1:17500-25000 GCA_015478945.1 Trachelipus rathkii
AATTTCATGAGATATTAGACTACACCAAGACCAGATGGTTGGCTTTGATGCCAGCTATTGAAAGAGTTCTTCAACTATTCAACCATTTTAAAAATATATTTCTTGTCTCACAAACAATGCCCTGTCATACTTAGACAGTATTTTGAAAACCGTTTCCTGAAGCATATCTTTATTTTGTACACAATCAGAGTTCAGTATTTCACGATTGTATTCTTAAGGTGAAATCTCAAAAGGTAGCTTTGGAAGAGATTACATGCATTCTTAAAGATATGAAATTGCAATTGATTGAAAGAAATTGCGAGTCATTTTAGCCTTTATTCGTAGATAAAATGCTGAAGGATTTAGAGAAACAAGGAAAGAATATACAAAGCTTTAAAACAGCTACTTTGTCATTCTGGGATAAGTGCATTGAGTATTTGAATGAATGAACCGTTTATTTTGAGGAACTAGAAAACTTTAACTGGATGCTTCTTCGCAGCTTAATACTCTAGACAGCAGTTAAAGGAACAAACACTCGAATTTATACTTGAAAAAATACACAATTTCTCTATAAATAATAATGATCTCTTCGATGAAGTAAGTTGTGTAAAGAACTTTGTGACAATAGAAAAAATTAAGGAATGGAATGATCGCAAATTTGAGGTTGACAGTAGATGGTTCAATCTGGTTAAGCGAATATTCTTGTAATATTCATTTACAAATACATTGATAACGGTCTTTTAGTCTGCTAGAAATTTTTTTTCAAAAACTCTCTGGATCAAATGCACCCACAGCAGGGTATTACCTCAATGATTAATCAAACTTTTGGATCAGACAGACAAAAGCGAATTGTTTAAATATAGATACTGTTAAGGTCTGCATTATTAATCTATTGCAATTATGAGATGAAATTCTTTGCAATTCCGAGTATCCTAAGTCTCGAATACAAACCTCCTTAAGAACGACTTTTCTATTCCAGTGACAAGTACAATTCTGGTTCAATATTAAGTAAGTAAATATTGATTTATTGACATAAAGTTATTTCTTATTTACTATTATATTTGATTAA
Organism: Trachelipus rathkii; assembly: GCA_015478945.1. Lineage (NCBI taxonomy): Eukaryota > Metazoa > Arthropoda > Malacostraca > Isopoda > Trachelipodidae > Trachelipus > Trachelipus rathkii. Next base: position 18,549 of record JABUQX010008970.1, read on the forward strand.
ATTATATTTGGCTATAATATATATAATATATAATATAATATAATATATAATATATGCTATACAGGCTATACTGTATAATTTATAAAGTATAGCCTAGGCATGAAGATGACTGTCCCGCATTAGGTTGAAAAAAATCTGGCTAGCCTATAAATTATGCATAAACTGCACATGACTCAATTGTTATTTTAAACTTCTCCGATTTTAATACATGCATAAATTTTTCTAGCTGGTATTTTGCCATATCTATTATTTATAAAGGTAGAGCTAGTTACAACTGTCTAGACTAGCTGTTTATTTCTCTAGTATTCAGAGGTTTAGAGAACATCATCAGAAAATTAATTTTTGTTGACAATTATTTGACATTAAAGTAAAGTTGTAAATTCTTGCGAAATGACCTAAATTATTTTTAATAAAAAACAGGTAATTCAAATTATTTTTTATTTTATTAATTTTCTAAACTTATTATAAAATAAAAATATATAAATAATTAGACATATAAATAATATAAAGACATAAAAATAAAAATTAAGAAATTAAATAATAATAAAGATATATAATAATAAAGATATATAATAATAAAGATATATAAATAATTATTTATAGACGTAATCTAATAATAATTATTTATAGACGTAATCTAAAATGTTGATGAATTTATGCTTTCCCGAAATTAATTTAAACTTATCATATATGGTTTTCAGTATGCACTTTAATATTTTTGGGCAGTTATCAAGTCAGCTATTTTCATAGTGTTTAAGGTTAGACGTTTTCTTGAATTGCGTGAGTGGGGAATAGACACAAAGATTTTTAATTAATTAATAGATTCCCTAATCAGCAACTTTCTAGCATTCAGTAGTAATCCCATCCTTTATCAAATTTATTTAAGGCAAATATATTTTGAAAGATTTTTTTTATTATTTTTACTCAGCATGTAATCCTTTTTTTTTTTTTTTTTTTTTTTTTTTTTTTTTTTTTTTTTTTTTTTTTTTTTTTTTTTTTTGTAAATAAAGTTAATTTCAAATAGATTGCATCTCTACTTCATATTTTATCATTCTGTCACCCCTTTCATTTCTTTTGTAGGGTTTACCAGCTTTGATGCATAACCTTAAGTTATTTTAATTCTATGTCCACTTGTGAGTTAAAGTCTTAAGGACGCTTTTTGTAATTTTAAATGTGTTTTTCCATTGTTATTAATAAGGTATACCTTAAATTAATGCAGAGAAAAAGAATAAGTAATTTTATTTTTATTTTTTTATTATTATTATTTATTTATTATTATTATTATTATTATCATTATTACTTTTTTTTAATTATTATTATTAAATTTATTATTATTTTTTAATTAATTAATTATTATGCGCACTATATTATTAACGTGATTAATTATTATTTATTATTATTATTATTATTTATTATGTATTATTATTAATTATTATTATTTATTATTATTATTATTATCATTATATATAATTATTATTGAATATTATTATTTATTATTTATTATTATTATTATTATTACTTATGTACATTATTATTATTATTATTATTATTATTTTATTATTATTATTTATTTATTATTATTATTATTATTATTTGATTATTATACCAAATATTTTATTACATGCAAAATTATGATAGCATTAATAGAATCGCTTCCAAATGAAAATATCGCAAAATAGAAAAAGAATCAATATTTCTTTTGACTAAAATGCTTCCCTCCTGCGTAGTGTATACGGTAACATTATAGTGCCACTTGAGAGAAGATATCAAATTCAATTCTAGGGAAGTATAGTATATATATATATATATATATAATAATATAATATATCATATATATATTATATATATATATATATATATATATATAGTATATATATATTATATATATATTATATATATATATATATTAAATATATCATTACAAATAGTAAATTAGTATGTAACCAAATAGAATGTTTTTATTTCCCTAAATTTTAATAATTTGTGGCAAAATAATATGAACTTTAAAGTACTTAGGCCAGCATCCCCGAAAAGGCCAGGCATGTAACTAGAAAATATAACATATTACACGAAAATAAATATCTTTTTATTAATCAGGAGACATTTTTACCGCAGAAATTAAAAAAAAAAAATAATTTATTCTAATATTTAATTAATAACTCCATAGTTAATATTAGTAAAAAGTGCAGGCTCTGATTGACTTGAAAGACCTTGAAAGCTGCAGTCTCGGGTCTCGGGAGAAAGTTGCCAAATGTCGCTTTTTAAATATTTTATATTGGACGAATATTTATTATTTTTCTTTTATAATCCTTATTAGGGGGTTCGAGCCGACGAGAGGGACAGAAGGGACAAAGTCCCCCCGTCGTCCACCCGGAGGCCGAGGCGAGAAACCCCGACTCTCTCTATCGTTCTTCGTTTACCCGTGGGATATTCTTTAGTGAAGGTAAGAAAAGAATTAAGCATTTGGCACTTTCTGCTCGATCGGGAAGTAGCCGCATCCTTCGATTATCAAAAAACTGTAAATTTTTCATCAATTTTTAACAATTTTAATTTTTTAAAAAGCGTTATTTTTTAAATTTTTTTTTAATTTCTGCGGTAAAAATGTCTCCTGATTAATAAAATGATATTTATTTTCGTGTACCTGTTATAGTTTTTTAGTTACATGCCTGGCCTTTTCGGGATGCTGACCAAGTACTTTTTAAGTACTTTAGTATTTAAGTAATTTAGTACTTTAAAGTACTCTTAAAATAAAGGGATAAAAATTAAAAAGAATAAAACAAATTTTTACCATCTGGAATCAAACACTTTTTCACCATTGAGAATCATGTGCTTTTACACTATCTTTATTCCAGGTAATTTTTCACTATCTCGAATCGATGAGTAACTTTTTAATCATTTCTAATCATGTATTTATGCGCAATCTTCAATTGAAGAACTTTCTTCACCATCTCGAATCAGGGACTTTTTACGTTATCATCAATTAAAATGCATTTTCACCAATTTGAAACAAGTAATTTTGACCTGCCGTTTCACAATGGTAGCGTTACAAGGTATATCGTTACAAAGCATAGAGTTACAACGTCCCGAGGCAAATGGTCAGGGACCTAGTGTAATTCCATTCCTTGAATATGGGAATGTTAGTAAGGTACTAACTTTCAAAATGAAAAAAAAGATACTTTTCAAAATCTCTGGTTAAGTACTTTTACGCTATCTGAAATCAAGTACCTTTACATTTTCGTCAATCAAAGTACTTTTACGCTAACTGTACCCACTCAAAATACATTTTCACCATATTGAATTAAGTAATAATATTTCGCTAACTTCAATCGATGTACTTTTTCACAATCTAGAATCAAGTACATTCCACTATCTTCAAAAGAAGTACTTTTCCTTTCTCGAACCAACTACTTTTATACGGTTCTAAATAGAAACACTTTTTACCACATCGAATCAAGTACCTTTACTCTATTACTAGTATTTACTTTGTTACTCAATGTCTTTAACTTTACTCTATTACTCTTTTGCTACTATTTACTCTATTATTCAATGTCTTTAACGTAGTCCACCAATCGAAGCAGTTTTGAACGATCTATATAATCAAACGCTTTTTCATTATATTCAATTGAAATACTTTTAACCATTTAGGTTAAGTTCACGAAATATATATATATATATATATATATATATATATATATATATAGTATATAATATATATATATATATTATATTATATATATAAAATTATATATTATATAAAAATATATAATATATATATATATATATATATATATATATATATATATATATATATATATATATATATATATATATATATATATATATACCTTTTACCGTTTCACCCCCTGGCCTCCAAAGATCGTTCAGGGCTGAAATTTCTCAAATTTGTCTGGGAGGTCGGTTAGAGGGACAGTCTAGCAGGAAAAGCGTAGTTTAGTGTTGGGAAGATGAATGGTTTGTATATGGTGGTGGATATCTGTTTATTATTATTATTGAAGTCAGTGCCGGCTATGTTTCTTAGTATGTTTAGTTTCCTGGTTGCTAATGTTATGTTTTCTATGTGTTTTGTAAAAGTCAAGTGTGTTTCCAGTGTTATTCAAAGAATTTTGGGTGTTTTGTTTAAAAAGATAGCGATGTTGTTTATGAAGATTTGTGGGATGGTTGAGCCGAGTTGGCGATCAGTTGTGATTAGAGTGAGAGATGAATTATTAGGTGATGCAAACATTCTATTATCGGTCAGCCAAGTTTGAATTTGGTTGATGTATTGTTGGGATAGATTAGTTGCTGTATTTAGGTTCTGGTGTGTGGTGGCTATGGTGATATCATCTGCGTAGGTTGTTATGTTTGTGGCTGAAGTAGGTCGGCAGTGAATAAGTTGAAAAAGGTAGGGGATAGGATTGCTCCTTGGGGTACTCCGTTTTTAATGTTTATTGTATGTGATTTCTTGTTGTTGAATTGTATTTGTGCTGTTCTCCCTGATAGGAAGTTTGCCACCCATTTTTTTAAATTAGTGGAGATATTTGATTTTATTATTTTGTGGATTAGATTTTCTCTGGGAACTGTGTCAAAAGCTTTGTTTATGTTGATTGGTTTTAGTAATGTAGAATGTAGTAATGTAGGTAAGGCATGTATTATTGGTAGTACAATATTTGTGAGAGCTGTTACAGTTAAGTGGTTTTGTTGGAAGCCATGTTGAGACTTTTGTTTGGGGATGTGTAGCTTTTTTTATTCATTATGAGCTTTTCTAGTAGCTTACACACAGTGAATAATAGTGAGATTGGGTGGTAGGAAGAGGGGTTTGAGGGGTCTTTTCCTGGTTTTAGCTTTGGGATGATAATTGCTCTTTTCCAGATGAAGGGAATAAAATTAAATTTAATGGAACTGTTGTATATGTGTGCTAGATGTGTCAGTGCAGTGTTTCCCAAGTGTTTGAGATGTCTGGTCCAGTTGCTAGTGAGTTTTTAATGGTCTTTATGATACTTTTCTTGTCAGTTGGTATTATTTCTATTGTTTGGTCGTGGTTACTTTTTATTTTCTTAAGAGATTTAATTATTTTCCTATTTTGTGGGTGAGTGGGTTTATGACTTTGTTTTGCGAAATGCGTAGAGAGGATGTTTGTGTTGTTTAGTTTTTTGTGGGTGTTGAGAGTTTGGGTTTTTGATGGATTTGGATGGTTTTTGATATATATATATAATATATATATATATATTATATATATATATATAGTATATTATATAAATTATATATAAATATTATATATATATATATTATATATATATATATATATATATAATATATATATATATATATATATATATATATATATATATATATATTGTTTATTTTTTCAACCAAATTATTCTCAACAACAGGCTATATTTATTTCCTCCCTGACAAGCAGCAATTACTTTCTTCGTTCTGAATAATTCGTCCTTGTAATTACTGAAGCAATTTGTAATAAAAAAAATTTTCCTTTTAGGGTTTAGATTCCACTGCATAAAATAGTCTCCCCTTTTTACAACGTGTTTTGATTTATAATAGTCCAATCTATACATAGAGAAAAGAAAATGGGGATAATACTTCTTTTAATTGCTTGCAATATTCCTTTTTTTTTTTTTCTTTCTTTTTTTTTTTTTTTTAAATAAAGGATTTCTTTTTTGTTATATATTTTTGGTTTGTTTCTATTTTGTTATTGTGTATATTTTATTGGTCACGGTGTTATTATTATTTTTATTATTTTGTTTGGTGTTTTAAATATTGTAGAATATTGTTGCTCATCATATATATATAATATATATATATATATATATATATTATATATATATATATATATATATAATATATATATATTATATATAGTATATATATATATATATATATATATATATATATATATATATATATATATATGGCGTGTCGTAACATGTGTGATTCATTTCGGGAAGGATGAAACAATGAACAAATGTTCTATTATCATATGACCAACATGAATAGTTTCAAAGATATAGCAGGTTTAACATTTATAACACGGAATATGTATTAAAAATATGTATTACTTACCATATGTACGATGACTTTGATAAGCCTGTTGAAATATCATGACCTCGGTGATTCGGTGATGTCACACACCTTTGATCTCGTGCAAGGAAAGGTCTTAAAGTCCGTCTTCTCGTTAGGCGTTTCTCTTTGCGCTTCCGTCGTTAAGAGGGTGTATTCTAATCTGGACATTGTGGACATGCATTTAATGTATTTCTTGACGAAAGTGTTTCTCTTGTGACAACGATACGATAACAGATTCCTACCGGATAATACCGGAAATAAAAATAAAAATGGGTCATTAAAAAATGATGGTAGACCGATGAATATGAGATCTATTAATTGAGAGGAAAGGATCTTGAATTGCATTGAGGAAGATAACGGGATCAGTGCTCGTA
>JABUQX010008970.1:32500-37500 GCA_015478945.1 Trachelipus rathkii
AAGTAAGAGTCCGTAATGAATGGAATGAGGGTGGATACTTGGTATGGTTGGTTTAAGTGCATAATAGTCCAAGTGTATGAGAGGAATTGGTAGAAATTTTCAGGAGTAGAATGAAAATTAGGTGCGAATTGGTTTTAGGTTTAATGTCTTTGAGAATAGAATGCAAGAAAATTGTATGAGTATAATGTAGATGAGTGTGTATTGTTTAGAGAGAAGTTAGTGTTTGTATTATTAAAGCAAAATTAGTGTGTTGTATAATATTTATTAATTGGTTGATATCTTAAATAATAATATTTATTAAGTTTACGTATAAGTTTAGTTTTGAAATTTCTAATTTAAAATCTATGGAAGAAATGAAATGTATAATGTTTCCGCATTTGTTTTAAGTTGTGATAAAGTCCTTGTGTTTTCATGAATTTGTGCATTTAACCTTGTGATGGCTGTTTCTGAATTGAACCCCGAATCCAGTATTAAATTCACTTTCCTTGAAATGGTTTTCAGATCATCGGAAGTTGCGGTGCCGAAAAGTGTTTTTAAAATTTCATTGCCCAAATTAAAAAAACCTCGTTTATTTGTAATGTTTAAGTTGTATAAATATCATAATATACAAGGATTTTTAAGTAATTCTTCTAGTTTAACTGTTTTATTTTTTAAATGTTCTTTTATTTATTTTAATTATGCAGGGGTATGTGGAGTGGAATTTGTTTGGAAATTACGGAATCTGGCTGTATATCTAGCTTGTAAATACGGTATATGGGATTTTAAAAATTCATTGTTATGGAAATAATATCTTTGAATTTCTTGGTAAAATGATGTAGGGCACTGCATGTTCAGTCTTATGTCTACAAATCCTTGTATGAATGTTGTTTTTCCCATGTTTTGAGCGATAAACCCAGGAAATAGTCTCGATTTGCCATTTTCTACTTGTGTTTCTGTAGAAGTTCATACAGAAGCGGGAAGCCAGAATGATATAAAATTTTTTTTTCATGTGTGTGTAAAAGAAAGGAAGGACGAGCAAGATGCGGCTTTTTTTTTTTTTTTTTTTTTTTATTTTTTTTTTTTTTTTTTTTTTTTTATTTTTTTTTTTTTTGAAAATGTGCTAACATAAACAAGACTTATAGTTGTTCAAGTAATGCTTATTTGTGTTATGCTTTTCATATTGATCTGAAATGTTTCCCCATGTTAAAGGGAAATTTGTTTGATTGAGCTGAAAGAGGACTTGTTTTGGGTTAGAGGGGTGACGCAGAATACAAGAGGTGTGGGGTGCGAGCAGAGGTTTAGGTACGAAAAAGGAGGTAGCTGTAATCTCAGGAACGGTTGTTTTGGTGTACGGCCATGTTTTAATTTCCTCGGTGTGACTGTTACTGAAGAAATGGAGGGTTGTAGAGGAAAGGAGGAATAAAAGTTGTTTGTGTTATTGGGGCTGTTGGGGTTTGATGTTTTTTACCGGGGGGGTGATTCCTTGAGAAAGTTTTTTTTTTTTGGGGGGGGGTTTAGTAATGAGGTGTTTGATACTTGGACCAAGTTGTCTTTTATCGGGGGGTGTTGGAAGTGATGTATCTTGAGCGGATGGATAGGCGGTTTGCGGGAATATATTTGGAAAGGGTGTGAGTAGCGTTGGGTTGTTATTGTTTCCTATGAAGGTGGAGATAGAGACGTGTGGAGAGGGGAATATGTCAAGCTTAGGAGAAAAGTTGGGTATACGGGAAGGAGATGTTGATTGCATTGCGAATGTGGAAAGAGTTGTTCTAGATAGGTTTTGGAATTGGAGAGTGTGTGAATGAGTAGCAGAATGATTTAGGGGAAGAGGGGGTTGCAGGTGATGGATAGGAGAGGGTGGCAGTGATGGTTGGAGGGATAGAGTTGTGAGGAGGTGAAGAAGGAGGCGAATGGGTAGGAGGAAGTAAAGTGAATGAGAAGGAGCAGGTTGGTGATTGAGAAGATGGAATAGGTAGGATAAAGTACGGATGGCTTGCCGTGGTGGTTGGTGTTGTGTGAGGGTTCTGTTTATATATAAGAAATATATATAGTAATATATATATATTATATATATAATAAAATTATATATATATATATATATAATATATATATATATATATATATATATAATATATATATATATAGAAATATATATATATATATATATAGATATATATTTATATATATTATAATATATAAACAATAAAAAAAAATTCTGAAAAACATTGAAAACTTTATTCATACACAGAGATATTTATGCTTTGTTTGCGCCATGCACATGACACGCTCATTCAATACTAAAGCTATGATCATGCCACGCTCGTGCAAAATCTTGCAAAAAGCTTCTTTACGATTAATGAATTATAATTTAAACGGATGAGCCTCTTCAAGTTCGTTTACGCCCCTCCAATTCTTTTGCAATGGAAGAGTATAAGTGGTTATAAAAGTCTCTTGAACATAACACTAATTTGATTCCAAACTTTTAAAAAAGAAATCAACACTTTATTAGTCATCACTATTTTTAGAATAAAAAAAGAAATCATAAAACTATCTAATAATACTGAATTTATGGGCCATAATATCTGTGGATATTTTAAAGATACTTTATATAAATATATATATATATATATATATATATATATATATATATAAATATAATATATATATATATATATATATTAATATATATATATTATATATATAATATATATATATATATATATAATATATAAATATATATATAAATACTATATATATATATATATATATAATATATATATATATATAATATAATATATATATATATATATAATATATATATATAAATATATATTAGTATATATAGTATATATATATATATATTATATATATGAATTTGTCCGCGCAAAAGAGCCATTGTTTCGTTAGCTGTGTGGGAAGTGGCACCGTCCTGTTGAAACCACATATCGTCCACATCCATACCTTCCAATTCGTGCCATAAAAAGTTCGTTATCATCTCACGATAGCGAACACCATTCACAGTAACTGCCTGACGGCCTCATTTGCGAAAAAATACGCGCCCGATGATGCGCCAGCCCATAAACCGCCACCAAACAGTCACTCTTGTGGTGCATTGTTTTTCTCACAATCACTTATGGATTATCATTCGCCAAATGCGGCAATTCGCTATGACGAAAAAATCCAGAAAAAAAGCGAGTGAGAAAATGTGCCTCACACTGAAGATCGATTTTTCTTCGAAAATTATCATCCACTGTTGCCATTTCTTGCCACCATTCTGATCATTGACGACGTTTTGTTGGTCAAGAGGCTTTAGTTCTTGAGTCAATTGCACCTTGTAAGCGTTTAAATGCCACAATCTTATGCATAAGTTCATCACGACGAGCGTGAGAGTGCAATTGTGGGCACGACGACGAGTTGAAGTGGATGGCTCCTCAGCCACACTATCGCGAACAGCAGCAATATTTTCTGCAGTACGAGCTGTACGAGCATGCACTGGTCTTTTCAAATCTCCTACAGACCCGGTTTGCTCAAATTTTTTCAGGATTTTTCCGATTGTACGCACATTTGGACGATTAAATTGACCAAAAAATCACGAAGTGCACGATATGCATTTTGATTTGAACGCCCATTTTCATAATAAGCCTGAATAACTTTAACACGTTGCTCCATTGTGTATCTTTCCATGGTTCAAATTTGAAGTAAGGTCTGAAATGGAAAACTGTCACAATGAAATGCGTAAAAAAATTGACGTTTAGGTGTGGTTCACATTCAGCATCGGCCCATTACAATTTAACCACCCTGGTATATATATATATATATATATATAATATATATATATATATATACAGTATATATATATAATATAATAGCTATATATATTATATATAATAGTATTATATATATATACTAATATATATATATATAACCATGTATATATATATATATATATATATATATATATATAATGCTTCTTTAGCAAATGCATAATAAATTTCTTTTGCATTTCAACACAATTATGTATCTGATTTTATATTGCTTTTATGATCGTAACCCTTATTGAAAATGAAGTCGAACTACGATAATGAGAAAGAAATTATGAAATTTTTACGATTTTAAAAAATAAACATGTTTTTTTCCTATCTTAATTTGATCTTTGCATTTATGAATATTGATCTTCATTTTAATTTGAAATATTGGCAAATAAAATTTTAATATATTAGGTATTATTTACTTTTACATTTTTTTTTTATTTGCTTGCTTGCATACACACACACCTACGAACACCTACACACATACACACCTACACATACACACACACACACACACACATATATATATATTATATACTATATATATATATATATATATATATAATATATAATTATAATATATATATTATATATATATATATATATATATATATATATATATATATATATCATCATCATCATCCTTTGTTTGTCCACTGTAGAATATAGACATCTCCTAGGTGCTTGAAATGTCATTGGTCTTGTGTTTGTGCATGCATGGTCGTTTCCTCGTTTCCTTGAACAATTCTGGTTTAATGGAACTCAATTCGATATCTCTTATCTTTATCGCTATCATTTTTTCTGGCTATATATCCTGTTCATTTTCATTTCTGTTGTTTTGACTCTATAACTATTATTTCTGATAATTATTTTTCGCTCATATCCTATCTTTCCTTTTTCTGTACAAACGTGTTATTCCGAGCAATTTATCTCTCTATATGTTTTTCTGCTTTGTTCTTAATATTTTCATTGTTTTCTTGTCTAAAGTAGAGGTCTAGCAGTCATATGTCGTTACAGGTCGCACACACTGAACAGAAATAATTTTCTTTAAATTTTGGAATTTTAATAAGCAAACTATATGCTTAAATTCTCCAGGCTATTTTTCGTCTTTTTTGAATTTATTTGTTCTTATGTCGTTTGAAGAGATAAGTTGTCCAATTTAAGTTTTACAAAAGAATAAATTTCTGTAAAAATAAATTAAAATTAGTTTGT
>JABUQX010008970.1:42500-47500 GCA_015478945.1 Trachelipus rathkii
GACTGCACAAAAAATTTTTAATATTAATAATAAAATTACTAAATAGTATATAATCCTTACAAAAAAATTGTATTATAATATTATATGAAAAATTGAATGAATATTTACAAATCTCAAGATTTTCCACTTCCTCCTCACTGTCGTCTTCTCAAAGGACAAGAATCATATATTACCTTTCAAAAAGATTAGGTGCTCAAAATTAAAATATTTTAATATTTACAGAGCTTGAGTTTTGAATTAGAGCTCTTTAACTGAAACTCTATATATATATAATAATATTTATATATATAATAATATTATTATAATAATATATATATATAATATATATATAGTATATTATAATATATATAAATATATTATATAATATATATATAATATATATATATATATATATATATTAATATATATATATATATATAATATTATATATATATATATATATATATATATATATATAATATATATATTATATAATATTATAATATATATATATATATATATATTTGGGTTTTACACAGAATGATTTAATTATTGCCTAGTATTATAGTAAGAATATAATTAATTAAATTTATAGATGAGGGATAGCCATTCAGTCTATTAAAATCAATTTAATGTTATTTATTATATATGGTACCTTAGAGTGAGATTATTTTGAAGTTTAATTATAAAAAACAATAAAGTCATAGACTAAAAGTATAATTAGTTATAAACTTAAAATAAAAATTAATTTCTTTTTTATAAACCAATAAGAATTCTTAATAAGTAAACTATATTTCATTTTTGTAAAAAGGGGCGGAAACAGAAAGAGGAAACTTTTTTTGATCCGCACGGGCAAGTCCGCTAATTTCCTGACGACTCCGCCCCTCCGCTTAGTCCGCACCTATTCTGGTAGTCCGCTCTGAGCGGGAACTAGCGACTACGACTAAAGAGCTTGGAAGTGCCCACCTCTGACTTATATAGTATATATATATATATATATATAATAATATATATATATATATATATATATAAATATATATATATATATTATATATATATATATATATATAATATATTATATATATATATATATATATAATATAGAATATATATATATTAATTATATTATTATAATTTATATATTATAAATTTTTTATATATTATTATTTAAAAATATATTTTATTTATATTTATTATTATTATTATTTTTATATTAGTATTATTATTATTATTGATTATTATTATTATTATTGATTATTATTATATATTTTATTAAATATAAATATATATATATTATATTATATATATAATATATATATATATATATATATATATATAATATATATATATATATATATATATATATATATATATATATATATATATATATGATATATATATATATATATATCACTTATCTTTTGCTTGGAAAGCTTTTGCAGGCCTCGGACGTGGTCGAGATCGCCTTAAGAGACCATGTAACTTAGGCGAAATGGTATGAATCGTTTGGGTATACATGGAATAACAGAGAAATAAATGGCGAGAAAAGAGCGAGAGAGGTGAATAGGATGCATTTGAGAAAGGGTAAAATTTGGATATTGTCGCTGTGACTGAAAAACAAAAATATGAAAGGAAAAACGGTTGAGGATGAAATGATTGTGATTGAAATGTGTGTGCCGTGCTGGAGTGGAGAGGAATGAGAGGAGGAGAGGTGTTGCGATTCGGATGAGCGACAAGTGGCACAAAGCTATGGTGGATTTTATTTGTGAGCGCTAGAATTCTAATGGTTAAATTTGTTTGAAACGGACAAGGTATGTGTGGTTATAACATATGGTCTATCGAGCGGTGATGTTGAGCGAGAGTCGACTTGCTGGAGATAATCTGCAATGATGTTTGGAATGAGGTGAGTAGGAGCTTCAGATGATTGGAGTTCGGGCCGAATCTAACGATGGATAGGTGATCAGAAAGGGATGTATAACAGTTTAAATACTGGAGGCTAAGAGAAAATGAGAATGGTAGGAGGTGGATTGATTATGTAGGAAAGAGTATGTAGTGTGTTAAGTAAAATACTTTCTTAAAAATACAAGAGTATTCTTAAGTATTTACTAGAGTGGTGGTGTAAGAATATGTATCGAAGTTGAAAAGTTATGGATTGATTTTGTGTTGGTGAACTAGTCGTTGAAGTATGTGATGGATGTTAAATGAGTGAATGGGCTTAGGATGGAATTATCGGATCATTATGTTTTTTTTATGTAAGGATTAAGTTAGGGGGCTTGGGTGGAAGAGGAAAGAGGTAAGGAAGGAAGTGATAAGAGTTAAGAGTGAGAAGTTAAGAGAACAAGGTAATAAGGAAAAGTATTTTAGAGCTTTTGCAAATAAATCGGTTGAATGTGAACAAAATGAAACTGAACAAATCTGGGCACAAATGAGGGAAGAGTTTGTTAGTAGCGCAAGAGAAATATGTGGGTGTGCTAAAGTAGGAATTAAGAATGTTAACAGTGAGTGGTGGAATGAAGAAACGATGCATGCGGTTAAAAGTAAAAAAAAGGGCGTGGTGGTAAGTAATAAAAGCCAATGATGATGCTTCAAAAGAAAGGTGTTTGAAACTATATAAGGAGGTAAAAAGGAGGATTAAAAGTTGCATAAGTAGGAAGAGAAATGAGGTAAATGAATAGTTTGAAAGGAGGATGAATATGGAATTAAAAAGGGACTAAGAAGTTACAATTTTAAATGAATGTGAGAAGAGTATGGAGGGAACACTTCGAAAATTTGCAACACATTGGCAGTTACGAAGAGGTGATAGTGAATATAGGTGACTGTAAGAACTATAGGGGAATTAATTTATTTAGTGTTGTAGGGAAGATATATGCTGGTATTTTGGTTGAAAGAGTAGGTCGAATTACTGAAAAACTGATTGGTGAAGAACAAGGTGCATTTAGAAGTGGTAGAGGATGTGTAGATCAAATTTTTACATTGAAACAAATGACTGAGAAAATGAAAGAGAAGAAGAATAAGTTGTATTTAGGTTTTATGGACTTTCAACAGGCCTATGACAGGAATAATAGGGAATCTCTGTGGCAGGATGATTTGGTTTTGTGTGATGAATTTGAAGAAAGTTTGGGAGAATTGGTAGAGGAGTTTGAAAGTAAATGTAGATAAGAGTAAGTTTTTGGTAAGGAGTAAGGAGAGTCTGCGGTGTGAAGTCATGTTAAATGGTGAGCAACTGGAACAAGTATTTGAGTTTAAATATTTGGGATATATGTTCGACGAAAATTGAACGGATGATTTAGAATGTAGTTAGAAAGTTGCGAATGGTAAGAAGGTGGCTGGAGCAATTAAATCCTTAATGGATGTGAAGGGACTAAGTCTTGAGTGAGATAGGGTTTTGCATGAGGTTATGCTGTTATTTGCGTTAATGTATAGTTGTGAAACTATGGTCTGGAATAAGAGGTATAGATCTAAGGTACAAAGTGTTCAGATGGACAATCTTATGGGAGTATTAGGTGTGAAAAGATCTTATAAAATGAGGAATGAATGCGTTAGGGAGTTGTGTGGTGGGAAGAAAGACGTAAATGAGAGAATAAACGAGAGTACATTGAGATGAATTGGTCATATGAAAAGGATGGATGATAGTCGGTTGTTTAAGCGGATTTAAATTGGTGAGTGTGTAGGGAATCGACCGGTTGGAAGACCGAAGAAAAAGTGAATTGAGTAGTGAAGAAATACCTGAAGGAGAAGAATGTGAGTTTGGCAGAGGTGGGAAGAAAGGTGCAGTAAACAGGATGTGGATGAGCGGGTTTTGTGAGGTGGCGGGGTTGTAGGTCTTGCCCAGGGGATAAGCCCCACAATGGACGAGATACCATAGTGAGGGTTCGTCGCAGTTTCGCGAAACCTCTAGGTGGATATTTCTGACTAGGACGAGTTCTCTCTTAAGTGTATAAAGGGGACGGTAAACGGGGGGTTTCTTTTCGACTTGTGTTCATGTTCTTCTACTACTCTGTTCCGAGTATGCTATGCACCTCACCCCCAATCTGGGGATAGGAAGTACTGTAGATGATAATAATGATAAATTATATATATAGTATATATATATATATATATAAATATAATATATATATATATAGTATATAAATATATATATTATATATATATATATATATTAATATTATATATATATATATATATATATATATATATATATATATATATATATAAAAATATTATATTATATATATGCCGCTACTGTTGGCTCAAACGGTAGAGCAACGGAGTCGCATGGCAAGGTCCTGCGTTCGAGTCCTAGTCGGTGAGGTGTGATGTACCTAGAGAAGTTCCCCTGCCTTGAATAGGGCTATGCCCTAGAGGTGTAAATTTTATGTTTAAAATATATTATATAATAATATATAGTATAATATATACAATAGATATATAAATATGTTGATATATATAGTAATATATTATATATAGTATATATATATATAGTATGTATAAGAGAGAGAGAGAGAGAGAGAGAGAGAGAGAGAGAGAGAGAGAGAGAGAGAGAGAGAGAAGGTGATCTCTTCGTTCATACTGAGAAGGAAAAATAATCCAAAAGCAAAATTTAATAAGTGACATGGACCTTCTCAATAAGACTAAACAAGTAAGGCTATTTTTAAATTTAGTTTTAGTTTTAAATTTTATCTTAGGTTTACTTTTACTTTTAAATTTTTAGTTTAATTTTAAATACAAGATTTACTTTAAAATTTATCTTTAGTTTTCACTTTAATTTTTATTTCTAATATTAATTTTAAATTTTATTCTTCTCTTTTAATTTTGGTTTTATGCTTTTAATTCAAATTTCTACTTTTATTTTTTACTTTTATATTTCACTTTTGCTTTACTTTTAGTTTTAAATTGTACTTCTTACTCCAAATTTTAATATTACTGTTAAATTTTTCATTTGTTTTTACTTTTAATTATATTTAACAGTAAAATACTAACTTTTTTTTTTTTTTAAATTTCTACCTCTCTTTATCAGCTGA
>JABUQX010008970.1:55000-62500 GCA_015478945.1 Trachelipus rathkii
TAATTAGTAGTATATTATATATACAATATATTAGAAATATATATATTACTTATATTAATATTTATATAATAATATACTATATATATTTAGCTAGTACTATATATACTAATATATATATAGTATGAATATAATAATGTACGATAATATATATATTTATATAATATAATATTAATAGTAGTATATATAATATTATTATATATAATAATACATATATAATTAATAAATATTGTATATATATATATTATATATACCTATAATAATAATTTATATGATTATTATATTATATATTATAAATAATATATATAAATATTAGTATATATATATAATATAGAGTATAATATATTATATATATAATATATATATATGTAAGTAGTATATTATATACTACTACTGAGTGATGAGGTATGACTATATATGTATATAATATAGTATATATAATATATATATACTATATATATATATAATATTAAGGTATATATAAGATATATATATTTAAAGTATAATATATAGTATAGAATATATGGGAAGATTATAATATAATAGTAGTATGATGATTATCATATACTAATATAAGTTACTATATAGTATATATATATACTATATAATAATGACAAGAAAGCACATCTATTGTCTTTTGAGTGTTATTGGAAATTAAGAATTGAAGGCCTGTCCGACATTTTTTAAAAATTAAGTTGTTGTGCCTTAGATAAGCTTTGTAAGCTATTTTTCAATATAAAAATCTACTTACTTCCATCATATACAGCTATTTTAATTATTTTACATGTTTTATAAAATATTATCACTTAAATAATGTAATAAAGAATTTTTAACTTTAAAACCAACAATTTACAAAATCAAGATTTCAAAACTAAAAACTGTTGTTTCAAATGTTTTTGAACATGAAGAGAAAACCAATCGGTATATATATAAAACCTATATATAAATATCATAATAATATATATTATATATTTATTAATATATATAGTATATATAAACTAACTATATTATATATATATATAGTATAAGTATATACTTATATAATATATAATTTATATATAATATTATAGTATAATATAATAGTAATATAAAAATAAAATAAATCATAACTATATATATAATTATATATATAAGATATTATATAAAATAAATATAAATATATTACTATATATATATAATATATATAGTAAGTATATATATATATATATAATAGTATATATATACTATATATATAAACTAATAATATATATATATTTATATATAATAATATATATATATTATATATATATATATAATATATACTTATATATATATAATATATATAATATATATATAATACTATATAGTATATATATATATAATATATAAATATAGAGAGAGAGAGAATGACGGGAGAGAGAAAGAGAGAGATTTCAGCTGGGTACACGAAAATTTAGCTTAACCCGGCGACAATTATTTCGCCTGTTTCTTCGCTTCCGCACCGGCAGAGGTATGACGCTTGGGCCTTATGTGCTGAGTTTATATTTTATATGCGAAGAAATGAGAGATATTAATCTTACGGCGCCCATGGCTTGAATTTTACTCTTTCAAGAACAGGATAGAGGAAAATTTCCAAAATGCTAGTTACTTATGTATAATTTGTCTATTCACTGAATGGTAGTTGCTTTCTTTAAATTTATGTTTATAAATCAGTTCTTTATTTCAGCTTCTCACTAATAAGAGATCATGTCAATATAGATGTTATTGACGCTTTCACCATTAAAAATATATTTTATTAAAAAGACTCAAAAATATGGGGGTAGGGCTACCTACCCTGCCTACCCTATGTATACGCCCTGATATTATATATTAGTAGATATATATATTAGTATATATATTAGTATATATATATATATATACTATATATGTACTATAATATATATATATATATATATTTAAAAAATATATATATATATATATTATTAAAGATGATTTCGTCAAGGAATCTAAGCCCTTCAGTAATCCTGCATAGAGTAGCTAGTATAGCTACCCTTTATCGTGAAAGGTAAATAAATAATAATCAATAATACATAATAACAATAATAATAATATATTGAATTAATGAGATGAGAGTGAGTGAGTAATAATAGGAGTAATGAATGGGAATAGGGATATGGGCAATAATAATCAATAAAATATAATAAATAATCAATAAAATAATAATATAAATAATATAATATACATAAAAAATCAAAATAACTAATATAATTAATGGAAGTGAAAATAATAGATAATAGAGTGAATAATAAGTAACGTGCAATAATAATATAATATATAATGAGTAATAATAATAATAAGGTAAATTAATTAATAATAATCATAGGGAATAATAATATATAATAAACAAAATAACAAAGACACAAGAAGTCGGACTAGTAACAAACACAAAAAACAAAAGACGAACAAAACACAAAACATAAAACGAAAAAAAAGAAACAAAAACAAAATTAAAAGACCGAAAACGGAGCAAACAATAAACGAGGGGGAAGAAAACAAGAAAGCCAGAGAAGCAGCGAAAAATAAAGAAAATGAAAGAGAAAAGAAAGTACTGACAGTGAAAATGAAAATGAAAAAGAAGAATGAACATGGATAAATGAAAAAATGAAAATCGAAGGAATTGAGAAAAGGGTGAAAATGAAGATGGAAATGCGAGGAAAATGAGAATGAAGAATAAAGAATAAAGAAGATAAAAAAAGTAAAAAGTAAAGAATAAAAAAAGAAAAATAAAGGAATAAAAAAAAGAGAAAATAAAAAATAAAAGATTAAAACTTTAATATAACTATAATAGAATTTCATTAAATTAGAATTAAAATTAAATTGAACATTAAATAGATCTATGGAAAAGGAAGTAAGTCTGCAAACATAGAATTTAATAGATGAATGAATGAAATAGTAAGAATGAATAATAATATATAATAGATAATAATAAATAAGATAAGTAATGCTGGAGAAATGGAAAGAAATTTAGAGTAATATGTGATTTTCTACTTAGATAAGTGATGTGAAACAATAATGAGAATGAATAAAGATAATACATAAATTTTAATTTTAAATAAAGTGTTGGGAAAGTTAAATGTGTTATTGAAAGGAAAAGTATTGAGCACCAGGCAAAAGAGTAAATGTAATAGAAAGGAAAACCAGGGGAGATAAAGTATAAATGAAAAAGTGAGAGAGGCGGTGGTAATAATAATAATAATAATAATAATAATACATACTAATAGCATAGAAATGAATTGAGCACCAGGCAAAAGAGTAAGTAATAGATAGATAAATATAATGAATATAATATCATAATCTAGTTTAGATGATTTCTCATTTTATTATCTTTGCTTTTCTTAATATTTTTTTTTACATTAATATACCTTTTTTCATTTGAAAATTGTAACTTTTAAAAGTACCCAATTTATAGGCATTCTATTTACGTCCGTTTGAGAAATTAATTTCGATAATGTTTCGTCGTGATTAGACCATTTTATGTATACAAGAAGGTAGGCTTCTAGGTGAGGGTAGGCCTTACTAACGGCTTAAGGTTATAGGACAGCTTATATTATATAATACTTACAAAAATATTTATATTATTACTCCTGCTTTTTTGTAAAATTAATAAAGTAATATTAAGTTTTTATATCCATAGATATAAAAATTTAATATTAGGATGTAGTTATATTGTTTATAAATTTTAATTAGCTCATTATGTATTTGAGTCTGATGACGTCATTTAGATGTTGTGGGTAGGATGCTTGAAGAATACTAAAGATAGAGGATTAAAAAAATAAAAGATGATGTCAAGCTGTGTTTTGGGTCCGAGTCAGAACTGGAGTTGTGAAAGGAGTTGTGACCGAACCTTGAACCAGGGCCGGATCCGGACCAGACCCGGACCCAGACCCAGACCCAGACCCAGAACCGATATTTCCCAAAATACTTTGTGATAAGATGAAATGAATTTCAAAGTTATTATATTTTTTTTTTAATCTTTTTTTTTCTGGGCATTCAATTTGTGCACAGAAAAACACCTCTCATTTTATATATTAATTATTATTATTATTTTATTATTAATTATATTATATTAGTATTTATTCGTTTAAATTCATTATTATATTTATTATTTATTTTATTATTTATTATTATCTATTATTATTATTATTATTATTATTATTATTATTATTATTATTATTATTATTATTATTATTATTATTATTATTATTATTATTATTATTATTATTATTATTATTAATTATGATCATTATGTATTATTATTATTAATTATTTTATTATTATTATTATTATTATATATTCATTATTATTATTATTATTATTATTATTATTATTATTATCCCATTAGAAACAAGAAAGGGAGAAATCTTCGAAATATTTTCCATCTCAAGGAGCACCAAACAGCGTGGCATCAAAATGGCTATCAAAGTCTAGAATTGTATATGTTCATTCCAAAAAGGCGCTTGCAGATGACGCAAGAATTGTCATAGGGTCAGCAAATATAAATCAAAGATCTCTTGATGGCTGCAGAGATACAGAATGTTCCCTTGCAGCATCGCAGGTATGATAAATTTTGCTTTAGGGAAATTATCAGCAAAATTATGTAAATTTGGTATTGCGACGCTTCGTTTTCTTGATGTTTTGAAGAGGTAATGCATTATTCTCTAAAATTATTTTCATCATTAGCGTAGCATTTAATATATCGGGGTAGGTGAGATTTTATTAATAAAAAAAATATGCAGAGGTTAGGGAAAAACCTGATTAATCAAAATATTATCTAATTCTAGATGCTTCCCACTATTCAAGTTCTAGTTCATGTTAGGTTAAAATTCAGGTTAGATCTGCCATTAACATCAAAAACCTTTTTTCTAAATTATTGAACATTATTCAAAAATCCTCACGGTATTTTATTGAGTGTAATCATTTAATAACAAAGATCACACGGTTTATATTATATATTTCAATATTTTACAATTTCAATATACCAATAAACTATAAAAGCAGAAAGTTATTTCCCTGGTATCTGAAATGGGGCTACTAACTGCAACACAGTTTTGAGTCCTTTGAGACCCGAAATAACAATAATAATAAAAAGGGCCAATAAATTTGCTTACAAATATTTGTTTCATAATTATTAACTGAAATATAATTTAAAATTTCATAAAATCAGTTCTGAAACATAGCAGAGGAAATAATTTTGTTTAATCAAATTAAAATAAAAGTTATTTATTAGCTGTGCAAGAAAATGTTTATGCTATACTACTACTACTACTACTACTACTACTACTACTACTACTAATAATAATAATAATAATAATAATAATACTAGTACTACTACTACTACTACTACTACTACTACTACTACTACTACTAAATAATAATAATAATAATAATAATAATATAATAATAATAATAATAATAATAATAATAATAATAATAATAATAATAATAATAATAATAATAATAATAATAATAATAATAATAATAATAATAATAATATGCCAACATTAAGGTCTGTTCATAAATTAAGCAGCGCAAATTATTTTTGTTTATGTCTTGCTTTTCAACTTCTATCCCCTTCCACACCTCTTGTAACGAATTGTAACGCAAGGCCCAAACCCCCATCAATAGATACGTAACTGTGAATCACTATCGTCTCCTTATTTAATTTCCAAAAGTGGAAATTAAGCAAATATTTGTAAAACCATGATCTAGATATATATTATTTCCATCATCAGATACACAAAATGGTTACGCTTTATCAGTTGAGTAAGCAAGGGGTTGGGGGTCCTGAGAGGCTGCTACAGCTCCCCCAAAATTTTTATGAAATCATCTAAATTTCATCAAAATTTTCAACTAAATGCAATGATGGAAAATTAATAAAAAAAAAAAAAAAAAAAAAAAAACTAGTGCATTTTATATTCTTGTTAGGACATTTTACTAAAATATAAATATTACCATATTCTTCTATTTAATACCTATTCTACCTCTGACGATATAACATGTAACCAAAGTTACCCTTTAACAACTTATAGGGAGTTGTAGTGGTTCTACTTGTATTTAGAAAATCTCTCTCTCTCTCTCTCTCTCTCTCTCTCTCTCTCTCTCTCTCTCTCTCTCTCTCTCTCTCTCTCTCTCTCTCTCTCTCTAAAACACATTACTCCAACGTGTTGCACAATTGGAGAAAAATAATCAATTGTTGAACACCTGATAAAGATATTTTTTATTTACTCTCATTTAATGCATATTAAATAGTAAATACTGAAGCTCAAACCAAAGAGCGATTCCTTCGCGTAGTGTAAGTCCGGGGTCCGATTCTTATTGCGGATCATAGGAAACAGCTTTCCATATAGAACTCCTCCTAGAATAGGGCTGTGCCCATAGGGGACGAGCATTTTTTTTTATAAATGGAAAAAATGCATGCTAAAAATAAATCTAACTTTGAAGTGTTACGTAGCTAAAAATATGAGACTTCCCCCCCCCTTAAGGTTCCTACCCTGCTGTAACATTTCATAGGCCTAGCACCAAAATTTTTAAGCACCGCACCGCACCGCACCGCACAGCACCTCACTACACCGAGACACTGAAATTGTGTACTGCACAGCACCACAGTCAATATGGGTAGTCTCCTTAATGAATCTTTTTGTATATTACTTAATTATTTTTATTATTATTATTATTACTATTATTATTATTATTACTATTATTATTATTATTATTATTATTATTATTATTATTATTATTATTATTATTATTATTATTATTATTATTATTATTATTATTATTATTATTATTATTATTATTATTATTATTATTATTATTGTTATTTATTATTCATATACATTTTATTATTCTAATTATTCCTCATTATTGTCATTATTGATTTATTATTTATTCATATTATTATTATTATTATTATTATTATTATTTTATTATTATTATTATATGTATTATTTTATTTTATTATTATTATTAGTATTTTGTTTTATTATTATTATTATTAATTAGTATTATTATTATTATTCATTATTATTATTTATTATTATTATTATTATTATTATTATTATTATTATTATTATTATTATTATTATTATTATTATTATTATTATTATTATTATTATTATTATTATTATTATTATTATAAAGAATGAGTGCATTAACTAATTAAGAAATAATTTAAATTTCTCAAATCAATCATTACCAATCAAATTTTGAACCAATAAATTAATTGCAAATCAATCCGGTATTTTATCAATCATGTAATCAATTAATAAATCGATAATTCAATCCATCACAATATCAGTTAATCAATTAGCTAATACATCAGTAAATTGGTCTGTCACTTCATCAATCAATTAATAAATCAGTAAATCAACCCTTCATTCAATCAATCATGTAATCAACTAATAAATCGATATATCAAACAGTCGCTTCTTCAATCAATCAATTAATTAATTACACTATCAATCA
>JABUQX010008971.1:0-12500 GCA_015478945.1 Trachelipus rathkii
TTGTTTATTGATAGATTTAGCTATGCCTATATAAGAGTAAGATTTTATTTTCTAATCCATCCACTTCTCTAATACGTATCCAATATTAACTTCCAATGAATATCTTGGTTAGTATTTCAAAATATTGTGAAATTGGGGTAGGTCCTCACTTTCTTGCTCTTAACTTTTTTCAGGATAGTTTCTTTGACTTTGTGCGGACTTATCACAGATACACAAATAGTTTTTTTTCTGTCTCTTGAACTTTAATATTTTTTGTTTTCCCCAAGTAGATAAATACCAGGCTGACATCAGACGCTCTAAAGAGAACAAGGTGTTTATTCAAAGGATAAATTCCACGCGTCCCAAACCTAGTTCTTAATATAGTCTACCACCTGTAATTATTTCATTGAAAAGTTGTGTAGAAGTAAGAGAAAACCAGATTATGGAATGGTGGTCGAGTTCCTCCAGGACCTTGCTTAAAGTTTTCTATCATCATTCTCCTTACCACAACCTTCGAGGAAACACTGCAACATCCAAACGTTGTAGAAAATGCGCTGAATTTGGTGGCAGGAACACCATTTGAATACTATTCACCAATACTATAACAGTTTGTAGTGGCAAATGGTTACTAAGGTTGACCCCAATTAGTATTCTCTTTGGACCTTCTTTTGATATGCTGGTACAATTGAAGAAAAATAATTTTTATTGCAAGCCAGTGTCAGCATTGAACCATTGCTTCTGCAAGAATTATATTGTCAATTTATGGGACCATCTAAAACGTATAAATCAACTGGTAATAGAAAGGAAGCATGGTTCCTAACGCACCTGATCAATATTGCAATGTTTGAAATGTTCACAACTCACTGAAGTGTTTGCAGTCTCTACGATATAGCACCAACCTTGTACTAGAATAGTTATCTAAATTCATAATTCATTATATCATTAAATATATTTGGCGTTAACCACTTAACAACGTGTCCGATAGTTTGTCAAAATAAATAAACATACTCATTGGTAACAACGACCATCTTTCTACTAATCATTTGAGAGATTTTGCAGATTCCATTTTCATGAAATTTTGAACCCAATTATCACTGGGAAAACGGTTTTTAAATTGATCACTTTCCTTTTTATAGAATTTATCAAAGACAAGAGCCATACTTGCCCTGGAAAGCCATAGTCCCATCTTCAAAGGTAAGATGAATATTCCATCCACTTGGGCCTGGGCTACAAGTATTTAACCCTTCTACGTAATATAAAAATAAGAAGCATCTTCCTTTCTACTGCAGCTTCAATGCTAATCTCATCATCCACATCAGGAACGTTGCAGACATCAACTTTACTGAATTGATTTGTATAAGGCCCTTTTTGTATGTTCCAGGGATCTTTAATTCATAAATTTTAATAGAATGAAAGTTATGAGAGAAAAAAAGAACTATATTATAAGAACAATCTAAATACGTAAGTCCCATCATCAGATACAAAAAATGGTTAAGTTTTGGCATGTTGATAGAAAAAATCCTCGCTAAAAAAAGGAATGAAAATATTTCCATATTACCCCATAGTCTAACAATGACGCTATAACAGGTTTTACAATTGCATACATACGATTGACGTCATATCACTTTTCTCTCTAGATTCTCTAGTCAGAACGATTTATTCTTTACTTTCAATGGTCAATCTATTGTATTAAGTTACTAGCTTTTAAAAAAGAGGAATTGTGTAGCCTATGATCTTCACGAAAAAACAAAACAAAACAAACCCAATTAGAAATGTATAGTGGTTGAGTATTATATCTAGACATTGTTATTAAAAAAAATTCTTATCTTGCCATGTATTCTAAATATTGAACTGTTCATTAAGACAAGTTTAAACTAAACAGAATATTTAATAATAATTCTAACCTTTGCTATTCTAGAGCTTTTAAAAAATCCTCACTACTACTTTTTTATTTTATATTGATGAGTTCTTAAAAAAAAAATTAGATACCTTTTTACAAAAAATATATGCACCTACACAAAAACACGGTTTTAGTAACAATTATAATTTTCTATAAGGATATTTATTTAAAAAACAAAACCAAAAAAAAATTATTTTTTTCTTCAAAATACAATAAAAAAAAAGTACCTCAAATATTTTCATTTTACCCCAATTTATAATCTATTTTTCTACTACTAATTCTAGATTCACCATTATTTTACTTTTTAATTACGAATAAATGAATCCCTAACAATGAATTTTGACAACTCATTAGGAATTGCCAAACTATCAAAATTTTTATCTGGAGACAGCAATATGGTCATCAGGATCATCATAATATCTGGCACTTAAAGGAAGAAAAAAAAAGTATGTAGTAATAGTAGTGTATTAAGTATCTGAATAAAATCAGGGTTGACAATAATAAACTGGCATGTATTATGTTCATTTTTACCACTGCCATAACGATTTTGCACTCGTGGCTGATGGGACAAAGATTTGATATACAAATGTGGTAAAAAGTACTTACATACAAAGATCTAAATTAAGCAAATGAAATTAAAAATATGAAAATAATTATTCCTTTAAAATAGGAAAATAAAAATTCCATTTTTATTAATATATTGTCTAACTGCTAATAAGTAGCCAAATTAAAATGGATTTTGTAATATTTTGATAACAAATTAGCATCAGTGCCTTTCAGCTCCCAATTGGCTTTTAAGTTTGTTATAAACAAAACAAAAAATGATTATAAGGTTACATTAAGATGACCTTAATTAAACTAGGAAACTCTGTGAAGTTTTTATCATGTGTATCATTTAACATTCGACACCATTTATTCTTACACACGCTTCACTATCGTCATGCATACTTTTGATTTCACTCCATTCAGAAACCAACCACCAACACCATATCTTCTTTACCATGAGCACCTGTGTGTCTGTCCAACACGCCTGTTGCCATCCATTCTCCATCCATTCCATCTTTGAATCCCCATCCTTCCATTCCATTCCTACAACTGCATTAAAATTACGTTCTACGTTTTCGATCACTATTCCATCCACCTCCATTACCAAACCATTTCCTTTCCATTCCATTCTTCCATCTTCTCTCAGCCCTCTAAAGCTTCATTTACATCCATTCCTGTTTCCAATTACGCCTCTTCATTCCTGTCTTCCACATATTTTCAGTGTTCCGACTGCCCTCCATATTTATTAAATCGGATTATAGAAAGCACTGCACATCTTCTTCAAAATTCTAAACAGGTTTCCCTCCTTCTTCATTCTACAACCATCATTCCTTCCAGCCTTTCCGTCGTTCCTTCCTTCCTCTTTCTTCCATCCATTCCATTCCTTCTTTCCATCCACCTCCATTCCTCCTTCCTTCCTTCCATTTCCATTCCTTCCTTCCTTCCATCCATTCCATTCCTTCCTGGCTTCCTTTCTTCCTTGGATCAAAAAAGGAATGATCAAAATCCTAACCCCCCTCCTCATCTTTTTAACATCCAAATGATATTTCCTCTTCTCGTTCACCAGCTTCAAAAATCAATCATACTTTTTCCTTTTCATTTCATCTCTCTACCTCCTTCGGGCTACTATATATTTTTCTCATATTAAATCTAACCATTCCACTGTCCATTCCATTCCATCCCTTCCCCTCCATTCCATTCCTTCCCTCCCTCTTCTTTACCTCCATTCTTTCTCTCTCTCTCCTCTCTCTCTATTCTTCAGTCCTTTCCATCCACTTGAGATGGGGCCAGATCTTCTAATTGTATCCACGGATGCAGACATTCTCTCCTCTCTGCCTCCTCATATACTTTCTCTATATATATATATATATATACATATATATATATATATATATATATATATATATATATATATATATATATCAATTGTATTAACCGGTCTGTTAAGATAGTGTTGCCAGGGTTGTGGGGACCAACCGTCGCAGCCACCAACCTCTCTCAACCTCGCGCCGGCTGAAGGGTTGCAATGATTCTATATACTTTTTTTGCACTACTATTGGCGGAAATTCAAATGGGAAGGGTTCGTGGCGAAGCAATCAATTGCTTTTTTTCTGATTGAGACCGCTGTATGTTGCCATCTGGCATTGCTCAAATACTCCTCGCGGAAATGCTGGTTAGGGGATGGGCCAGTATTTCCGTGCCAATTCTCATATTTGGGAAACATTTTTGCTTAACTTTCCACACAACTGATGGGATCATCATTTGTCTCTGATCGTTTTCTTGGTGTCGCCGATGTTCCACTACATCATCTTTTTTGGTAATGTTTCTTCATCACCTACGCGGCTGTATAAATTTTCAGTGAATCTGTTGACCAGTTTGTTGGCCAGAAGGTGATGGGTACTGCGTTTTCGCGCACCCAGACTGGGTGGCGAATTTAACAAACTGTTCCAGTTGAAGTTTTCAGCTGGAGGAACAAAGTGACAGTTAACTTGTTTTCTCATATTGTGTTGCAAAAACACCTTTCTAACGGAGATCGTAGGTTTTGCCAGTAATATAAAGGTCGTATTCTACAGAACAAAGCGTTTTTGGCTAGTTTAATTATCTTTCATTCTTGTCGTCATCATTTTGTTTGAGATGTTTTAAAAAACTTCAGCTTCACCTTTGAAATAGGGCCACATCGGCAGACAACCAAGCTGTAGAGGCGCTTTTTTTTTTGGCAATTTCTTAAAAGTGGTTTCAAAAGCTTGAAGCCGGTGTATGATATAGTCATCATTTTCCACGGTAGTAGGTGTTAACGCTTTCAGTTGATCTGGCATTGATACCAAAGCAGGGTTTTGAGGTACATTTTCAGGCATGCGGTGCACCATTCGGCGAAGTTGGAACGTCTTTGATAACAGTAAGATGGCAGATATCGGCGTTTGGTGCCTGCTCTTTTCATTTTCGGGTTCAATTTTAAAATATTTTTATTATAAAATTCTTTTCATCAAAATCTCAAACAGCAAAGATCCTTTTGACATCCCTTGGCCAAGCCTTGGATGCTGAGATCTTCTGTGCCGGATGCTCCAGGATGCTTGAGATGTTGTCACTAATATATATATACCTCTATATATATGCTCTCTCTCATATATATATATACTCTATATATATATATATATATATGCTACTCACTATCTCTCTCTTGTTACTGTATTTATTAATGTTAGTGAGTAGACTATGGTTTGGAACAGAGGGAGTGAATCCAAAGTACAATGTGTTTCAGATGGACAGAAATCTTAGGACCTTCAGGTGGCGTGTGGGAATTTTTTGATAGAATGAACATGTTAGAGTTGTGTGGTGTGAAGGAATAATGAGAGAATAAATGAAATACGTTGAGATGGTTTTGGGAAAATATTAATAAGAATGGATGATGAAATGGTAAAGTTGGTTAAGCAGATATATAGTGGCGTGTGTGTGTTGGGAATCGACCGGCTGGGAGACTGAAGAAAAAGTGGATTGAGTCAGAAGAGGAATGCCTGGAGGATAGAAATGAGTTTGGCAGGAGGCAGAGAGGTGCATAACGGGAGTGATGGCGGGGTTTTGCTGGGGCCATGGTGGTTGCGAACCTGGCCCCAAGGGATGAACTCCACACTGATGAGATGCCATAGTGAGGGTCCTTTGCGGTCCCATGAATCTCTTGGGTGGATTTTCTAACTGCGACGAGTTCTCACTAGTAGGTAAAAAGGGGGCGGTAAGGCTGGGCTTTCTTTTCGACTTGTGTCATATTCTTCTACTACTTCTGTTTCCTGTTACCACATTACCCCAAGTCTTGGGGAAAGGTGGTGGATAATAATGATGATGATGATATATATACACTGCCAAATTATTAATTTTATTTAGAAAATGTTAAAATGTATGGATTAAACATTTAAAAAGTATGGGTTTTTGATTTTTGCCTCACTGTTCAGTTGAAACTAAGAAAATAAGGTAAATAAAAAATTAGTAAATTAAATTAAAACATTTCATCACTTATCATTCATCATAAAATTTACTAAAAATTTTAAATTTTTAAGCATTCTTTAAATACCTGGGTATTTATGAATTTTAGGTGATTCCATTCCATTCCTTCCATTCCATTCCACGTCCAGTTCCATTCCATTATTCCTGTTCCTTCCATCCACTATTCCTTCCATTCTTTCCTTCACTACAGTTCCTCCACCACCACCACCCATTCCTCCTGCTCCACCAGCCCTTCACTGCTACTAAAACTTCTATATCCCTGTCAATCCATTCCTTCTATTCTTGATCATTTTACCATCAATTCCATTTATTTCATCAGTTTACCATTCTTCAACTTTCTCCTCCAATTACCACTCCACTATTAGTTCACCCCCCAAAATTCCCTACTTCAGGGTTCACAGAATTTTGATTGAATTTCCTGGCTTTCCCTGACCCAATCACCTTCAAGATTTGACCAAGCGCGTTTAGTTGACGCATTATAAAATCATTAATCATTATTGCAGCCTATTTACTCATTCATACATTAAATAAATTGAAAGTTACTGAAACTGTTCAAAACAAAGGAGTAATGGATTTAAAATATATTTTTTTTAAGTGAAATCGAAACCATACATAGCCGTCCATAGCACTCCTTTTTTATTTTTCAAATAAACAAGTTTTATTTATACAAAGAAAATAAAATTAAAAGCTGCCACAAATAATGGCCTAGGTGAACCGAAATCCCTGTGATCACAAAAGAGTTCTAAATGGGAAGTTAGGTTAACTTCTCAACATCTGAATTTTTTTGAGTAGCACAGCGTCACTTCTTCTGTCAAAGCTTTCAGTTTTTAACATCTTTCTCTCTCTTCAAGATTATTGATCTATGGATAATTTTCTTTTTCAAATCCTTTTATTCTTCTTCTTTTTTGGTTCTGTTTTTTGAGATAGATGTTCTTCATATCTCCTATGGATACCATACATTTGTCAACATTTTTTTTTTTAGGTGGGGAACTTTATGAATATTTCATGAGATCTTATAGCATTGTCTTTGATTAATCAGACTATGTTCTTTCAGATTCTCCACTAAAATTAGCAATTTATAAACCCTCCTTCACTGTCTCCCATTCCGGCTGCAATATCGGTCCAAATTTAATAATTTGCCACATTTCCACATGGATTCCCAGGCACTATAGAAGAAAAAAACTTAAGTCTCTTAGAAGGATAATCTAAAAAATTAGATTGCTAATTCAAAGGGTAGAATGAGCTTCTGCAGAGTAGTGTGTATTGTGCTTTGCTTTCTAGAAAAAAAAAGGGGAACAAGTCCATGGTTAATCACATATTTACCGCACTATCTGGAAACATTTCAGTTCAGTATCTTCAAACATTAATTTAAATGTTTCCCTATATATCACACAGGTTTAAAATTTTATCATCACCACCTTTAATGCTTATGTATTTCAGATCTTATGTATCATCTTTAATGCAAAAGATGAAACTGATTGATATAAACATGGTTTAGTTGGTTATTAATAGAACACTCGGGTCATTTACAATCGGTTGATGATTAGAAGTTGATGGGATGGCATAATTTTCAGTGCACACACTGCTAACATTTGTATTATTAGAACATGTAACAAAAAAGTTTTCAATGATGGTTGGTCCTGCTGGGGTTTTGATTAAATTCAAATGAGTTTCCCTCTTGAATGTGATACGGCTTGGCATCCCATATTAGATAGATCAAAGTTCTTTTTTACATACCATACAATATGCCTTGGAACTTCATCAGATTATTTACTATATTTAATTCAGAAGCTGTGGGTTCAGTTGTCAACCACTGGTCGTTAAAGTTAGTTTTTTTTGGTTTGAAATCCATTTAATAAATACCTTCAACTGCAAAAAAAAAATCACTAAGTCAAACCTCAAAAAAAAAAACACATCAAAAAGTATAAATTCTAAAAGAAAAGAGATAAGCAATTAAGTCATGGTCAGCCGTTAAACACCATCATATAAATCACTAAATCAGAAAGGATGAACTTGGAACAACCTCTGACGGGCAGAATAGGAAGAATAGTGGGTAATAGTGAACTAAAATAGAAACAGGATAGAAATGATAGATTTATGGAATGTCACTACTTGCCCATCTTTCATTCACTTATCAAATACATCTCTTATTCTACAATTATACAGGTTTAGGAAAAATATATATCAAGCTTGGTCCATGGATCATTCTTCATATGTTTTAATTTTAAATTTCCCCGACTTTTTCCTGACTTTTCAGCATATCTTAAAACGTTTCCCTGACCAAATTTTTTTCCCTGACCTTCCCTGACTTTCCAGAAAGTGTGAACCCTGTAACTTCACTACTAACAAATGATTCTTTCATTTGTGCCCAGATTTGCTCAGTTACATCTTTTTCAACTTCCCTATTTACAAGTGTTCTCACACATACTTTTCCTTATAACCCTATCCATTTAACTTATCACTCCTAATTCTCCCCACTTCCTTCCTTATTTTTCTTTCCCCTCCATCCATATTCCCAATAACTTAATTTAACATAAAACAACAATTATCTGATATTTCCATTCCCAACCCTCTCATTGATTAATAATAATATACTTACGAATTTGAGCATGTTCCAATCAAAAACGTAATCATAATTGAAACCTTGTCGATGGAAAAGTTGACGGAAAATCTGGCGGAGATAACTATAATCTGGCTTCTCTTCGAATCGCAAAGAGCGGCAGAAATTCAGGTACGTGGCAAATTCATCTGCAATTTATAATATAAAAAATTACTGTGGAACAACGGTACTAGAGTGACTGAGTCACGAGATAAGGGACAAGGGTTCGACCCTTCCTCCAGATCCTAGGTAGCAATTACCTAGAAAAGTTCCCCTCCTAGAACATAGAAATGCCTGATATATGCGAACTTAAACCAATAAATTTTTTTTCAAACCCAATAAAAAACAAAAATATTTCAACAACACATTTTTAAACCCTTATCCTGTTAACAAAAATTATGTTTAATAAATCCCTACTAAAATTAGCATACGGTATGTTATTATTTTATTAATAGTTATCACCTTTCAAATTAAAAAGTTTTAAAATTATGTTAGTACCAACAATTGCGTATAATTTTTTATTACTTTCTTCTAAGACTTAACACAAACAACAAAAGATCTTAAAATCTAAAACTTTACCAACAAAAAGAAAATCAAAATCAATCTATCTCTATTTTCTTTTCTGAATGCTAAAAATATTACCAGTTTTAATAATTTTAAATAAAATTTTAACGTAAATAATCCTAGCAGTCGGTCAATATATATACATATATATATAATTTGTTTTATTTTGATTAATAGAAAGTAGAAATCAAACTAACTAGGAAAAGCCTTGGAAAGTAGACGATTTTTTTTTTTTTATTTTTTTGAAATTTTTTTATTTTTTTTTTTTTTTTTTTACGTTTTTAAGTTTTATTAAGTTTAAGTTTATTTAAGGAAGTGGAAAGTTCGGTTTTCGTTGAGAATAGCGATCGATTGTTGAAATTTATTGTACTGGAGCTCTGGTATGTAAAGCTGGATTTTTTATTTTTATGTTATAAAATTGGAATTTAAGCAGGTAGATTACGATTTTTTAATACTCAATCCTTTCAGCAAACGAAGAAAACATTCTCAGCTTTCCCTTGACCGTTAGTAAAGCCTTTTGATATTATTTTGTTTATAGGTAAAGCTTAAGATTATTTTTTATCAGTAGAAATCAAAATAACTAACTTGGAAAGCCTTTACAAAGTTCTTCAATTGCTGTATGCATTTTCTTCTCACTAATTCTTTCATATTTTTGGCGCTTTGTGGCAGCCTTCAATCCTTGCCACGGCAAAGATCCTCTATTGAAATACATTAAAACATAGCCTAATCATCCCTCCTGCTGCTCTGAAAAAAAATATTTTACAAAATGAGCAAAACTTTGTTTTATATAAAATTAATATATATAAATGTAGGATAGAAAGAATGAAAGAAAAGTCAAGTTGTAAATTTTGTTCATAATTGCCATAATCCCAATACCTAATTAGATAACCCTCCCCCCCCCCCTGTCTATCATTCCTCCTTGACTTCATCCATGTATAATATTTTGTAATTAACTACTCTTTCTAACATTCTTCATGCCATTTCTATTACTGTTATCTAAATGTTGTAAGTCTTTCACTTAACACTCGGATTCAAACCCTTTCACCACAACTACAACTTTCATTGTGTCATCCCTAAAACTAGTCTTCTCGCTATAGCTCAGTAGCGCCCCAGTGAGCCGTGATGACCACCTCTGTATACCTACCACCTTCATTGTGTTAAAAATGTTCTCAAATAATAATTACGTCTTATAAGACAATAATATAAATTATTTCTGAATACAAATATAAAAACAACATCAGAGCATTTAATTAAAAAGAAAAAGAAAATAAACTACATTTTACCAAGGAAATTTAAGTGCAGAAAGAGAATATAGAAACATATAAAATGCTAGTGGAAAAATTCAAATAAAACCCTAAACAGAAAACATGTAAATAATTTTCTATTCAGAAAACAATTTTCTTCTTTACTAGAGATAATCTGACATTATTCGAGTCTTATATAGGAGTATCATTTAAAATTATCAGTTAAACGCACCTGATCAGTTTCAAAGTTAAAAAAAAAGATATATCGTTCATTTGCTGCAAGAATGACAAAACTCAATAAAAATTCTTTTTAGAAAAGGCATTTAAAATTTCAAATTGTAATCCAAACTATAAGACAGTCATAGCAACACTAACGCTCTCATGGGGGGAGATTTGAAAGTTGGGATATGGGACTTATGAAGTTAAAAGTACATATCATTGCTAATCTTTCTAGTAATAACATAAAACGCAATTTCCCAGTTATGTTATTATTGCAACAAATGAATGATAGATTTATATACTACTCACCAATTCCAAGGTGTGTGTTGACAGAGGCATATCTTGCAGTACCAGTTAGATTCTTGTTTTCCCGGTAAGGTATGTGTTGATGGGAACGCGAGTCTCTATATTTCTTAGCTAAACCAAAGTCTATTATATACACTAAATTGCCTTTCTTCCCAAGACCCATTAGAAAATTATCAGGCTTAATATCACGATGAATAAAGTTTTTACTATGAATATATTCTATTCTTGTAATCTGCGTAAAAAAAGAATATAAAAAGGTAATGGTAAATAACATTTTGGTACTACAGTTAATGAAGATGGTGGACTGAATTTTGGAAGCAAGGCAAGCATTTTTAAATGATAATTTTCAATATTTCTTGAATGCATATTTGTATAGTAAAGCTTTTAAAAGAAATTATATTATATAAAGTAATGACTTTACTCTGTATCATTGAGAAAATGTGTAAAGTCAACTTTAAAACCTATAAATATTGTACTATAACTTTATAATAAATATGTTCAAGAGCAATGGTAATTAATACAAACGATAAGAAAGAAAATGCAACCTATTAATTTTTAGTATAAAGAATAGTTAACTCTTTTAACCGGTCTACCACCATAAAGTTTGTAAATTGAAACTAATTACTTACTAATTGGTCAGCTAAAAGAAGAACAGTTTTCAAAGAAAACTTTCGTGAACAGAAATTGAAGAGATCTTCAAGCGAAGGCCCAAGAAGCTCCATAACCATCACATTATAATCACCCTCTGTGCCACACCATTTGATTGCAGGTATCCCAACACCTCCTGCCATCATCTGATATAAAGAAAAATCTCCATATAATCCATAAAAAATAGATG
This sequence comes from Trachelipus rathkii, assembly GCA_015478945.1. NCBI lineage: Eukaryota > Metazoa > Arthropoda > Malacostraca > Isopoda > Trachelipodidae > Trachelipus > Trachelipus rathkii. The sequence continues at coordinate 11,691 of JABUQX010008971.1, forward strand.
TACATTACCAATACTGAAACAGATTTTTTTTATTATTCAGTAACGAAAAATTAGCAATGACAAGATTTCTTGGAAATTGAATATTCATAAAATGATGATATTATTATTATTATTATTATTGCAAATGAGAATGTGCCCTGATAGTCACAATTTTAGTACCTTGTTCTACTTTACTTGAAAAGAATTAAGTAAAACTAAAACTCATCTTTCTAGGTTTTTGATCAATGGCATAAGCATTTAGTCTTTTTTCAAACATGAGAAATTGCAAATTTAATATATTAACTAAATATAACTAATAGGAAAAACATGAAAAAGTCTCAGGTGAGGATTTTTCCAAAATTTGTTTAAGAGGGAAGGTGATTTTTCAGCTTTCTCAAAAAATAAATAAATAATCGGTTTCATGTAGGGCTGATAAAAATTTCAGGGAACGTGGATACCCTAAGCCCTCCATTCTACACCCATCTGAATAAGGCCTAGATATAAATTGAAGATTTATTTCTATTATTATACGCGGGGATGGAGGGTGAGCCAGATTGTGTACTTACTCCCTATTATTTCTGTTTCATGTCAAAGTCAAGTATATCTGTTTCAAGCCACAGTCCAGTATCACAGGAAAACATTTATTTCATCTCTATACTAAATGAAAGAAAATCCATTTTAAGATATTACGATGAATTGTATGATTTTCATTTACTCAAGATATTTTTATAATGCATAATTTGTTCATTATTTGCTAGGTAAGAGTGAATAAGGAGTAACATAAAATACTGATGTTCCCTATATATCTGTTTTTAGTTTTTATTACTTAAT
>JABUQX010008971.1:15000-27500 GCA_015478945.1 Trachelipus rathkii
ATATTTGTATTATATGTATAATGCATATAGTATATATATATAATATATAATATATATATATATAATAGTATAATATATATATAATATATAATATATATATAATATTATATATCCTATAATTATATATATATATATAATATATATATATATAATTATATATATATATATAATATATAGTATGATATATTATATATATATATATATATATTATATTAGGGGCACAAAAGGTTATCTGGCAGAATAATAGAATTATCTAGTAGCCTATTTAACCAGATGGCTATATTACCCAGCTGTTATCTGGATAAAATCTCATTCATTAGTTCACTTATTATTTTATCGAAATTATATAACTAAAATGGGTACTTTATACAAAAATTATATAATATTTTTAACAATCTTCTTAAAAAATACAAAAATAAACTCTCTCAAGATCATTGCTGCTGATCCAGAGCCACTAAGTTTTGGGTGGAGTGAGCTGAAGCAAAAGAAATTCTTTTGGATGGAGCAGAGGTGAATCATTCTTTTTTTTCCTTTACAATACAATAAATGGATCCAGAGACGGAGAGCTGTAGCTGGAACCATATAATTTTAGAATGATGGAGCTAGAAGCTGTGAAAATTAAAGATGAAGCCAGAGCGGCAGTTGGTGGCTGGATATTTTAAATTAATGGAGGTAAAGTTCGCAAAAAAAGTATCAGATCTAGTTATGATCAAGTTTATAGTCGTTAAAATCCATTCTTCAAACAAATAAATCAAACAAAAAATTATAAAAACTAACATTTTTAATTATTTTTTTATTCCCTTGCTTACAGAAAATATTTTAATTTGTTCTTGTGAATATATTTGAAGGCAGCTTACAAATATTAATCATTAAATAAATCTAATTTCACTTGGCACTAGTAATTTTTCAAAAAGGAAAAATTTCAAACTACAAATTACATTAAATCAGATAAATAATTTTTTCTGACAAAACTTTTTGAACATTTGAATATATTACATTGCTTAAGTTTTGTACATTTCAGTATATTAAATCTTTTAATCATTTTACATTTCAATAGACAGTAATATTGTGAAAAACATTTGAATGACCAATACATTTTAAGGAAGAATATCAGATATTTAGAAACACTAGGATATACTTTAATTAAAACAACCTAGGATATAATCCATATAATTGTTGAATCAACAGAGAATATTAACTACCGTATAATAAAAAAAAATTTGTGTTAGCTCTCATCATTAATTGAGGAGAGGTTTGGGTGGGGAGGAGATATATGGGCACTCAACCTATAACAAATTAGTTTCATGTACCTCTTAGGACTTTGTAATAACAGAAATTAATTGAAAATAGAAATTATATTATTTTTAATACTACTCTAAGTTTGCAAATTTTTAAGACCACAACTTTCTAGATAACTATGGGGTCGGTGGTAGATATGCCAGTATTTTTGTCCTCATATAAACAAAATACAATTTAATAAAAGATTTTGTACAAAGTTAATAAACTTAGTTTACTTTCACAAACAAAATCGTTAGTTTTCATATAGCTCAAATATTAGGAAACATAGATCTGAAGCTAAATTTAACTTATAGAAAAAAAAAAAAGAACAAAATGTTTTACTTCAGTTTCCCCAAGATCTTTTAGACATGACCCTAATGACAGGGAGGGCTAATGTTGGTTTAAAAAAATAAAAAAAAAATAAAAATAAAAATCAAGTACCAAAGTCTGTATTTGCTTTAATATTGTGTTTAAAGAATGAAGAACCAACCTTCATAAATTTAAAAAATTAAGACAATACTGAATTTTTTCATTTCATTTCAAAACCTTTCGAAAGTAAAAATTAAAGTATGAGGATGGTATCTAGAGGGTTGTGAAGAGCTCCCTTTTATTTTCAGCACAATTTTAAAGAATGATTCCTGCCGAAATAAAAGGTTGAAGATGATAAGCAAGAGACAAAACTGTTTGCTGGGAGAAAGCTTGAAAATACAAATTTTGAGAACCAGAGGAGGAGTGCCATCAGGACCATATACCCTTTTAGTATTAAGGTCAAAGAAACAGAAACGGCATATTTAAAAGAAATCAAAATGTTAAGCATAACTGAGTTGGAGGGAGGTGAAGGAAGAATTGCTCTGTATTTGCATAAAGTAGATGCTAAAGTAAAAGTTTGAGTGAAGGAAGGCAAGACAGAAGTAAAGCTGTCAGAATAAATGAAGAATGTGTAAGAGGAAGAAGCAGGTGACTTCTAAATGCCTGAAAATGTGATAAAGAGGAACCCATAGGAATATTAGATTTTCTACATTGAGTTTTAGTGTTGCAATAGATTTTGCTCAATACAGGAATGAAATTTCAGTAACAGGAATTTATTGAGTTTAAGAAGACGATAGTTCCTGTAGGCTGTACCCTGTGATGAATGCCACAAGCAAGAAGAATCAAATCAAAGGTTTATATGCCAGAAAGGATCACCTTGGTTTTATGTTCTCCACACTCCATGGAGTTCCTCCCACCAAGGGAGGAATCATTCCACAGGAAATCAAAGAAGTATAACTGCAAGTCTGACCTGATTTGCATCAGTGAAGGCAGGGGCTGTTCCTGTGAAGTTCTGAAAAGAAATAACAGGATAAAGATATAAGAAAGTAATAGGAGGAACCCAGAGGTGGAAGGAATATGACAGTACTATAAAGGGAAGAATTGAATTTAAGAAAAGGTTCGATATGTTGGGTTCACCCAAGACAATTGGGTATATGGGTAGGGAGCTGCACCAACTGCTAAAAAAAAAAATACCGTAACAGAAATGATAGGTAAATTCCCCAGTTGTTTTGATAATTAAAGGAAAAAAACTAGTGTGAACATTGAAATCACCCTGACTAATTTAAGAGGAAGATTAGGGAATGCTTTCCATATTGGAATTTTGATAAAGAATTTTGGATGCATAATCAGTAGAATTAAAGAGATAAATAAACAACTCGTGAATTTAGTTAAAGTTTTAAGGAATAAAATTTGGATGACATCAAATAAGAAACATGAGAATAGATGGTGTTGTTGAGAGCATATACTTAGGGACAGCAAAAGAGACTATTCTTAAGCACTGCTGAAATTCTCACACACTCTAACACCGGAATTTTTTTTTGTACAAGCTGGGGGGTCTTAGTGGCTTCAACCCATCATAAGAGGCCACCAACTTCCAAGTGAAGAAAAGTAAAGGGGTGAAAGGAAGCCATTTGGATGCCACCCCTCCTAGTACTCAAGGCAATGTCAGTCACCATCTTTGAAGTTTGATAAAGAAGGTGAATATATATATATATATAATATATAATATATATATATATATATATATATATATTATATTTATATATATATATATAATATATATAATATATATATGTGTGTGTGAAGTGGAAAAGATGTATTCAAAGGAAAAGGTAGGGGAAGGGGGGTGCCACTTGGGATTTTCTTACAAGCAATCCAAGTGTATGGTCAGGAGTTTAATAGAATACAGATACCTTTGTAGAAATGGCAGGATGAAAAGAATGAAAACGCAACGAAGTTCAGAGGAAATCTTTTCCATTTCACCTAGACCTTCATTATGCCTAACGTCTTACAAAAAGTTTGAAACCTTCAATAGTCTCTTCTCTATATGAAGGAATTTTTTAAATAACTATATACACAAGTTATTTTCCATTATATATAGTATAGTAATATAATATATATATATATATATATATATAATAGTATATAATATAGTATATATTATATATTATAATTATATATATATATAATTATATAAATACCTAAATTATATATCTCAAAGGACCCACTTCCTATTTTCCTTCTAGACGATATTTATTTCCAACTCTTAACTCCATCCTGCAAAAAAAATTCATTATATATTATATATATATATATATATATATATATATATTATATATAATATATATATATATATATTATATCATAATATTTAAAGGTTGAAAATGCAAATTAAAAAACAAACAAAAAATTGAAAAATTCAATTCTCTTTCTTGGAATATGAAATCGCAGTTATGAAAAGCATCATTATAAAGAAATAACTACAAGAGCCCCAATGTGGGCACTATGAACTCTGAAAAAACACAAAACAAAAAAAAATAGTAAATAAAAAATGAAGTCTGGGTGAAGAGGAAAAATAAAATATGAATTCATCATTGCTTTACGAAAAGTTTACAGACATGAGACCCCAAAGAACCCCCTAATATACAAATGGAAAAGTTCTTATGGATGGATGAGATGCTGTTGAAGATGATACCTGTAGTGTGAGATTATTCACAATATTATGTGAAAAAAACAATGTTTGTGCTAAAAATTGAAGATTAGCAATTAATAGTGTAAACAATACCATACACCCTAGGGTTATTATAAACAGGTTCAGTTTCTAAAAATTTGAATAAGTTATTTGATAGAAGCCAAAAAGTGTAGTGCTAAATCTTGAGACAAAGCTGTTCTTTCAAACAAATTATTGAATAAGTGCGGCAAGATTCATTTCAATATATATATAATTTCAGTAAAAATTCTAAGAAAATGTAACCCAGATGAAACATGGGTTTACCAGTACAATCCTGAAGACTAAAACATTTAAAATAATGGTTACCAAAAAGTGGTAGAGGATGAGTCAGTTAAAAAAAAAAATTATTAAGCAAAGGTAATTGAATAATTTTGGGGAGAATAAGGAGAAGGATTAGAATTTAAGTAAAGGTCAAGAATGTTGGGTTCATCTTTAAGACGATCAAAGATAAGGGTAACAAGCTGTAGCATCTGCTCAGTCATTTTAGATAGAGAAATTGAGTTTCTTGAGAAATAGAAGAAGAAGAAGAAGAAGAAGAAGAAGAAGAGTGCTCTAACTTGGAGTTTAGATGGTCAGAGAATTTAGGATAATCAGTTAAGATAAATAAAAGATAAATGAATTTCATTGTAGATTGGCAGAGAGCCTGAGCCACAAGGTAGAAAATTCATTATACCAGTTGAAATACGAAAACAAATGCTGCCCCATATGCACCAAAACTACCTTGCCTCAAAATTGAGGATAGGGACAATGAGAGGAAACAAGGTAGGGTGTGAAGGCAGAGCTCAGAGCACTTGAGCACTGAGTTAGTTATGAACAAGAGGAAAAGGTGTCATTTGACAAAGTGGAAGTTGGAAAAAAACAAACAAACCTAAGATAGGAAATTAGAAAAAAGAAAAAATTGCACAAGTTAATGAAATGGAAGACTGCTGATGGTGGAATCTTGGAGGCACCAACCCCATCACCAGAGACAACTAACTCCAAAGTTGTGATGGAGGAGTGGATGAAGGGCATTGTTTGGGTGCTGCCCTTCCAAGAATCTTCATGGCAGATTAAATTTCCCATTTTTTTTCTTTTCTTTTTTTTTTAAACAATGTTCAAGAATGTGCTTCTTCTAAAAGTGAGGATGGCATGTGAAGAAGGAAGGCGGTGGTGTTAGTCAGAACACTCCAGTGTAATTGAGAGTAAGCTAGAACCAGAGAGCAATTGAGTGCAGAGCAATGAACCAACCAAACCTAACCCTATGTGGGTTATGCTTATGGGGGGGTAATTACACCAATTTGGACAGCACTACATTATCCCCTTAAACATATATATATACCCAATTTTGAATTAGTTAACAAGTGTAGTCAATTAGTATTTTAAATTTAAGGCCATCAAGAGGAATCATTTTTCAATACTTGCAAGACAAGGCTTATGTTCCTCTCCATCTAGTGTCTTCAGTGAGAGTATGTTAACTCATGGCAACATTTACAGTTCATAAAGGTCAATAATATTCATATTTCAATATTTTAAAAAGAAATTACTGTAATTAACAATGAGTTATGATTAAAAATCTTGTTTAATTAATCAAAACGTAAAAATAACAACTTTTATAAATCTTTGTTTGACAGACAAATGTCAAAATTGTAAATATGCTCGATTTTATTGTACTATTCACCCAAATTTTGTGAATTTTTCAGTGTAGGTTTTAATTGAGCTCGTTCAAAAATTTCAATAAATGTATTAGGTTTATACCTCCTCTAACAGTATCAAAAATAAGAAAATGTTTTTATATATATATTATATATATATTATATATATATATATATATTATATATATATATATATATTATAGTATATATATATAGTAATATAATATTTATAGTATATCAAAGCGACTACTACTCATGCTGCTCGTGCTTAGCATGAGTTGTGAGTTGTTATAGAAACGATCAATGTTTGTAATTTCATAAATTTCTGATAAAATTCTTATTTTTTTTTGCAAAGAATTGGTCAAATAAATGAAATTAATAATAAATATAAAGGATAGATAAAATAAAAATAAAAGAGGTAAAAAGGTGCTATAATAACGCTTTTAATCCATTAAAAATGGAGCCAGTTCTTTCTCAAATCAAATAGCAGAGATAGTGTCTGAGAATTATTTTGGAAACTGTCACACTATGACTTTCCCAGAGGTAAATTATTGGGCTATATATATAATATTATATATATATATATATATAATATAATATATATATATATATAATATACAGATTAAATAACTATAAATAACTTATATAGTATATAAGTATATATAATAGATATATTATATATATATATATATATATATATAATATATATATTATATATATATTATATATATATATATATAAAATGGCTCCAAATAAAAGATATTAACTCTACCAACAATTCAATCTACTTTGAAAAATTAATAAAAAAATTGGGTGAACAGTAAAAAAAAAAAAAATTTATTTTTCAAAATTTTCACCATCTTCCAGATGTGAAAAAAAATATACACTCAGGAAATAACTTATTTTTGGATACGATTTAGACGACCTATGGATAGCATAAACCTAAATTTTTTCTAGTATTCTAAATACTTTCTTCTTCAAGAGAGCCGCTCCAGTTCAGCATTTTACATTGACACCTGTGGCCTGTAACACAATGGCTACAGGTCTTACAATTGTAAAATTTGTAGGCTTGTAATTTGTACTTAAACATCTAGTAACACAAATTTAGGTACAAGATGTTACCACAATTCATAAGTCTACAGATTCGCAGATACTATTACAAGTGCATGTCGGAACATTTCAATTAGGTCTGCTGTGTATATTTCTGTATTACGAGATTTGGAAGGTTGAAGATGATATTTATCTTTTATTTTCTAATACTTTTGTTTTGGTTTGTTTTTTTTTTCTCATAAAAATAATGAATATAAATTATAATATAAATAGAAAAAGCATAATCTTCCAGTCTGGCAATTGCCAGCATAAGGTTATACTTTCCATGTTATTACAAGAAATAACAATTTTGCGTGCACACACACACACACACTATATATATATATATATATATATATATATATATATACTATTATATATAATATATATTATATATATATATATATATATATAATATATATATATATATATATATTACACTATATATATATATATATATATATATATAAATGGAAACTGGCAGTCATTCACAATTACATAGAACAAAACCTCCAATCTTAAACCACCGACTTTACCTCCTTCAACCAAAGAGAATATTTCAATAAAATATATAAAAAGTATCTAAAACTTTATTTCCCTCACAAGCAAGTCAAAAATTTTAATCCCAACTTTTCTCCAAAAATAGACATCTGAATCAAACGAAGAATCTCTCGGGCAAAACAGACAACTGACCCCAAGATCAAATAAACCAATTTATAGATATAAATAATATAATGAACTACTTAATCACTACAGCAGAGAACTAAATCGCAGCAAAACACCCAATCATTAAATTATAAAACCACCACCTCAAAAATATTCTGCATTAAAAAAACCCACACACCACCACCACCAACTTATTTGCAAACAAAACGACAAAATATGCAGCTCAAAAATCCAATGCAATATCTTTTGTCCCACTTTTCAAAAATAAGTCGCAGACCAACAAAGCATACAAATAATTAAAACACTAAAAGTAGACCATTAGATTAAAAATCTCAAAAACTAACAAGCCAAAGGAATGACCTCAAGCATCTCGGACCAAACTGAATTGTGGCCCTAACAAATATTTAACTGTTTGGCAAAACTGCCACATTTCTGGAAACACACCTACATAATACCAATATTAAAATTTAAACCTATAACAAAACATCTAATAATAATGCATCATGCAGAATCACATCCCTTCCTTACACAGTACATAAATTTGAAAAAAATTAATCTTTTTCAGAATTTTGCCCCACATTCCTCTGTCAGACTAACAAGGCAGCTTCTGACAGAAATATTCCTCCACCCGCACGCTCTTTACTGAACTGACCCAACACATCATAACAAGCTTTATTTAAAACCCTTCCCCCAGACTTTAATTGCTGGAGACATCATTAAGACATTTGATACAGTCCCTATTCACTTCTTAATAGAAAAAGACAAGAAAATAATAGCACTTTATCTCTGACTGTACAGCCAGTCATCCAGGGTTACCATTCAATTGGTCCATTCAAATTATACTTTTTCCAGGGAGAAATCCTCCTGCCCACATTTTTCAATCTCTTGATGCACTGCCTGCCTAGTCCTAGTTTGGTTAGCATGTGCCTTAGCTATACATTTTGTTTGCTTTTGGTAGTAGTAGGTGTATACATTAGCCTCTACTTTGCATACAATATTGATGAACCTTAGGGTATGGCGAGGGTTTGCAGTTTGCATGAGCATTTGATAGGTGATTACCTACTTTAGTTTGACTGAGACTAAGTGGCTTCTTATCTTACTCTATTTTCTATGTTTCTAACTTTATGGAAAAGAAGAGAATTTGCGTGTTAAAATTTTGGGAGTTCACCACTGAGAATGCTTAATTCCAATAACTCATTTTCAAAGAACTTTCAGCTTCAATTACAAAATTTTGACAATTCCTAATTTTTTAATCAAAAGTCTCACTTAAATGGTTAAGAGCACTTGAAATATTTGCAACCATTCTCAACAGTTTCTCTTTGAAACAAACTTGAGACCTTTACCACCCAGGATAATAACTATCATATATGAATATTTTACAAGTACTAAGAAATAGTTTGTCATTGTAAGCAAGATACGACTAGGATGGTAAAAAAAAAAAACTAATAAAAATTAGAGTAACGAGCATCAAATTTGAAAATATATTTGCAGTGCTTTCACTACAAATTTTCTGTGGTTAATGAATAAGATAAGAATTGCAATGAAAATGTTCCAATTACAAAGTTAATAAAGGGAAATCTACTAGAATCACTTTTTCTTTTTTTTTTAAGAAAAAGTCTGCACTTCACTCCTTTTCTAGGAGGGGAAATATTCTAGGCAACTGCTACCTAGGATCCAGATGAGGAATCAAACCCTAGCCAATTGTCTTGTGACTGTCTGTTTAACGATTGCCCACAGTAGTAGCAAGGTTCTTCAATTCAGTTACACTAACAGTCATAAAAAGTTTTGATTAGGGAAAAAACTTTCAATCATTATTAAACTAGAAAAAAATTATGCGACCCTGAGCTTTTCATAACTCCCATTTGTGATTAAACTTACTAGTACCACTTATTTTTGTGATTAAATATAGCCATATAACATATGTGCTATATTACTTTTTAATTTATTACATTAAATATATATTTACTTAGGTATTGCACCCATTTGCAAGTATTATATACGGTAATTAGTTATTTAAGGTTTTCAGTTACCCAGGGCATTTGCAAGATATATAAAGGCTATACCTCAATTTTAATCAGTTCTTTAGTCCCTAACCCATAAAAAGGGTAAGACATTGCTTATGATTTAACCAGAGCTTATTAATACAGTTTATTAAGTTAAAAAAAAAGTTTATTTATACATATTAATGTAATAAAATATTTAAAAAATCTAGGAATAGTACATATTAAATAGAGAATTCTTAGAACCTTTGAATAGACTAAAATTTTAATTAATCAGAAGTAGGTCTAAAATTTTGTAATATATGATCTAAAAATAAATACGGTATATCAATTTGATACAATTATTCATCAAAATTATTTAAATACAGTCTATTAAATATTTTTTTTCAATAAAAGGTTTTTATAAAAATATAATTCTTGAGCATTGATAACTTCAAATCTATGACCCAAATACCATACTAGATTTACCATGTACCTAAAATTCTACACCACAATTTCTTAAATTACATGAACTACATAGGATAGCAACCTACAGAAAATACAGCAAAAATCCCACATGCTCAATCAAAAGGAAAAGTTACGCTTTATATTGAATGAGAGTACTCATGGTTAAATATTATTTTCTAGTTTTCACATTTTAAATCAGAATATTATAGAGTAATATCTAATTTGTTTTTTCAAAGAAATATAGTTAGAAAGCAAGAGAGATTAAGCGTAGATTATATACAATATACTATATTCATAAAACATTAGTATACTAAAACAAAAAAAAAAAAAAAATTAAGGTAAAGTATATAAAATAAGAACCACCTATTTTTATAAAATTTATGAAGATGAATGTGTTTGAAAAAGTGTTAGTAATGTCATTAATATAGCTTAATTACTCTGCAACTTTACTAGGTATTTTCCTTACTTTTGCTCCATTTTCATTCTGTCTTGGAGCGATCTGATGTGAGCTCTATGTGGCCACGCCTGTAGCGGTAAGCAGCTTAACTAGTGATGTGCCTATGCTTTTTCTTTTTTTTTCTATACATGTACAAATATAAAAAAAAATAAAAATAAAAAAAAAAAACTATAAAAAAACAAAAACAAAATAAAAAGTAAAATAAAAAACCTATATATATATATGTATATATATATATATATATTATTTATTTAAAAGAGACATATATATATATATATTATATATTATTATATATATATTATATATATTATATATATAATTTATATTTATATAATATATATATATATATATATAGTGATAATTGGTTTAAAATTTGCCGATTTTCAATTTGCATAATTTTTTGAAAAATATACTGCAAATACTTAAAATGAAATAAATGTAAAGCGTGAAAAGTTATATAAAGATTTATTGAGGTAGCAAACATTTTAACTTTACATCAATGATACCTTAGTTTCGCAGAACAGCTCATCTCATTTTCTTTGGGAGTATCACGTAACAATATATATATATATTATATTATATATATATATATATATATATTATATTATATATAATATATATATTATATATTATATATTATATATATATTATATATACTATTATATATATAATATTATATAAATAATATATTATATATATATATTATATAATATATATATATATATATTATTATATTATTATTATATATATATATATATATTAATTATATATCATATATATATATATATATATATATATATATACCGGTATATATGTTACAGCTAGGTTTACAGCAATGTTTATCCTTCAAGGGTTAGGATTACGTTCAAGGCAATGTCAATCCATATAGCCTGCTGTAAACATTACCAGTAGTTGATGGCAGTAGAGCAAGGTTAGGTTAAGTTTTGTTGGGTTTCTCGGGTTCTTCTAACCCAACAAAATTTTACTTCACCTAAATTAGCCTAGTTCTACTGTCAGCATCTATTGCTAAAGCCTGTGGTTGGCAATATGAATCAACATTGCCTTAAACATAGGGCCTAATCCATATGGATCAATTATGCTGTAAACCTACTGATATATATATATATATATTATATATATATATATATATATATATATATATATATATATATATATATATAACAGGATTGCTTTAAGTTTTTTAAACTTTAAAATTGCAATTAGGCTATTTAATTTCTGACAACCATGACTGAGCAAGTAATTTAGCCATGGTTTCATAGTTTTGGCAACAATGATTCCATTACCATCAACCTCAAAAACAGCAAGTCTTGAAAGTATAAACTCTCTAAACTGTACCATTACAAACAAATGCTGATCAAAATAGGATGGTTCTCAATTCGACTAATGCCATTGCACTGTGCAATTGTGTCTTAATTCGATCTCCAATTGCTTTTATTGTTATAATTTTGGAATTTACAGTGTACAGTTTAAATTTAAATGTTCATGGAACACATCCTAAAATCGTTCTTATAAAAAATGTGAAGAGTTGCTACCTCAATAAATCTTATTATTTTATTATAGGCGCTTTACATACTTTCACCTTTATAATTCATTTTAATGAATTTGCAGTGCATTCTGCAAAAATATTGAAAAATCAGAAAGGGCCCTCTTTCTAAAGAATTACCATACACTGGTATATATATATATATAGGAGTCTCTGTGGCGCAGTGGGTTGAGTGGTGCGTTTGCACGCTTAAGGTCGTGAGTTCGAGTCCTCATCAAACGGGATTTGTACTTTCGACTATTCACCAGGACGGACACGAAAAATTGCCGCTTTGTAGGGAGATTTTCTGTATTCATTACAGTTTATCGGCATAGTGTATTAATACCTA